>CM055744.1:17014571-17119571 GCA_029465975.1 Dallia pectoralis
TCACTCACTCTTTATGCCAGTCATATATCTGGTGGATGTTCACTCTTTATAACAGTCATATATCTGGTGGATGTTCACTCTTTATAACAGTCATATATCTGGTGGATGTTCACTCACTCTTTATGCCAGTCATATATCTGGTGGATGTTCACTCTTTATAACAGTCATATATCTGGTGGATGTTCACTCACTCTTTATGCCAGTCATATATCTGGTGGATGTTCACTCTTTATAACAGTCATATATCTGGTGGATGTTCACTCACTCTTTATGCCAGTCATATATCTGGTGGATGTTCACTCACTCTTTATGCCAGTCATATATCTGGTGGATGTTCACTCTTTATAACAGTCATATATCTGGTGGATGTTCACTCACTCTTTATGCCAGTCATATATCTGGTGGATGTTCACTCTTTATAACAGTCATATATCTGGTGGATGTTCACTCACTCTTTATGCCAGTCATATATCTGGTGGATGTTCACTCACTCTTTATGCCAGTCATATATCTGGTGGATGTTCACTCTTTATAACAGTCATATATATCTGGTGGATGTTCACTCACTCTTTATGCCAGTCATATATCTGGTGGATGTTCACTCTTTATAACAGTCATATATCTGGTGGATGTTCACTCTTTATAACAGTCATATATCTGGTGGATGTTCACTCTTTATAACAGTCATATATCTGGTGGATGTTCACTCACTCTTTATGCCAGTCATATATCTGGTGGATGTTCACTCTTTATAACAGTCATATATCTGGTGGATGTTCACTCACTCTTTATGCCAGTCATATATCTGGTGGATGTTCACTCTTTATAACAGTCATATATCTGGTGGATGTTCACTCTTTAAACAGTCATATATCTGGTGGATGTTCACTCACTCTTTATGCCAGTCATATATCTGGTGGATGTTCACTCTTTATAACAGTCATATATCTGGTGGATGTTCACTCACTCTTTATGCCAGTCATATATCTGGTGGATGTTCACTCTTTATAACAGTCATATATATCTGGTGGATGTTCACTCACTCTTTATGCCAGTCATATATCTGGTGGATGTTCACTCTTTATAACAGTCATATATCTGGTGGATGTTCACTCACTCTTTATGCCAGTCATATATCTGGTGGATGTTCACTCTTTATAACAGTCATATATATCTGGTGGATGTTCACTCACTCTTTATGCCAGTCATATATCTGGTGGATGTTCACTCTTTATAACAGTCATATATCTGGTGGATGTTCACTCACTCTTTATGCCAGTCATATATCTGGTGGATGTTCACTCTTTATAACAGTCATATATCTGGTGGATGTTCACTCTTTATAACAGTCATATATCTGGTGGATGTTCACTCACTCTTTATGCCAGTCATATATCTGGTGGATGTTCACTCTTTATAACAGTCATATATCTGGTGGATGTTCACTCTTTATAACAGTCATATATCTGGTGGATGTTCGATCACTCTTTATGCCAGTCATATATCTGGTGGATGTTCACTCTTTATAACAGTCATATATCTGGTGGATGTTCACTCACTCTTTATGCCAGTCATATATCTGGTGGATGTTCACTCTTTATAACAGTCATATATATCTGGTGGATGTTCACTCACTCTTTATGCCAGTCATATATCTGGTGGATGTTCACTCTTTATAACAGTCATATATCTGGTGGATGTTCACTCACTCTTTATGCCAGTCATATATCTGGTGGATGTTCACTCTTTATAACAGTCATATATCTGGTGGATGTTCACTCTTTATAACAGTCATATATCTGGTGGATGTTCACTCACTCTTTATGCCAGTCATATATCTGGTGGATGTTCACTCTTTATAACAGTCATATATCTGGTGGATGTTCACTCTTTATAACAGTCATATATCTGGTGGATGTTCGATCACTCTTTATGCCAGTCATATATCTGGTGGATGTTCACTCTTTATAACAGTCATATATCTGGTGGATGTTCACTCACTCTTTATGCCAGTCATATATCTGGTGGATGTTCACTCTTTATAACAGTCATATATCTGGTGGATGTTCACTCACTCTTTATGCCAGTCATATATCTGGTGGATGTTCACTCTTTATAACAGTCATATATATCTGGTGGATGTTCACTCACTCTTTATGCCAGTCATATATCTGGTGGATGTTCACTCTTTATAACAGTCATATATCTGGTGGATGTTCACTCACTCTTTATGCCAGTCATATATCTGGTGGATGTTCACTCTTTATAACAGTCATATATCTGGTGGATGTTCACTCTTTATAACAGTCATATATCTGGTGGATGTTCACTCACTCTTTATGCCAGTCATATATCTGGTGGATGTTCACTCTTTATAACAGTCATATATCTGGTGGATGTTCACTCACTCTTTATAACAGTCATATATCTGGTGGATGTTCACTCTTTATAACAGTCATATATCTGGTGGATGTTCACTCACTCTTTATAACAGTCATATATCTGGTGGATGTTCACTCTTTATAACAGTCATATATCTGGTGGATGTTCACTCACTCTTTATGCCAGTCATATATCTGGTGGATGTTCACTCACTCTTTATGCCAGTCATATATCTGGTGGATGTTCACTCTTTATAACAGTCATATATCTGGTGGATGTTCACTCTTTATAACAGTCATATATCTGGTGGATGTTCACTCACTCTTTATAACAGTCATATATCTGGTGGATGTTCACTCTTTATAACAGTCATATATCTGGTGGATGTTCACTCTTTATGCCAGTCATATATCTGGTGGATGTTCACTCTTTATAACAGTCATATATCTGGTGGATGTTCACTCACTCTTTATGCCAGTCATATATCTGGTGGATGTTCACTCTTTATAACAGTCATATATCTGGTGGATGTTCACTCACTCTTTATGCCAGTCATATATCTGGTGGATGTTCACTCTTTATAACAGTCATATATCTGGTGGATGTTCACTCACTCTTTATGCCAGTCATATATCTGGTGGATGTTCACTCTTTATAACAGTCATATATCTGGTGGATGTTCACTCACTCTTTATGCCAGTCATATATCTGGTGGATGTTCACTCTTTATAACAGTCATATATCTGGTGGATGTTCACTCACTCTTTATGCCAGTCATATATCTGGTGGATGTTCACTCTTTATAACAGTCATATATCTGGTGGATGTTCACTCACTCTTTATGCCAGTCATATATCTGGTGGATGTTCACTCTTTATAACAGTCATATATCTGGTGGATGTTCACTCACTCTTTATGCCAGTCATATATCTGGTGGATGTTCACTCACTCTTTATGCCAGTCATATATCTGGTGGATGTTCACTCTTTATAACAGTCATATATCTGGTGGATGTTCACTCTTTATAACAGTCATATATCTGGTGGATGTTCACTCACTCTTTATGCCAGTCATATATCTGGTGGATGTTCACTCTTTATAACAGTCATATATCTGGTGGATGTTCACTCACTCTTTATGCCAGTCATATATCTGGTGGATGTTCACTCTTTATAACAGTCATATATCTGGTGGATGTTCACTCACTCTTTATGCCAGTCATATATCTGGTGGATGTTCACTCACTCTTTATGCCAGTCATATATCTGGTGGATGTTCACTCTTTATAACAGTCATATATCTGGTGGATGTTCACTCACTCTTTATGCCAGTCATATATCTGGTGGATGTTCACTCTTTATAACAGTCATATATCTGGTGGATGTTCACTCACTCTTTATGCCAGTCATATATCTGGTGGATGTTCACTCACTCTTTATGCCAGTCATATATCTGGTGGATGTTCACTCTTTATAACAGTCATATATATCTGGTGGATGTTCACTCACTCTTTATGCCAGTCATATATCTGGTGGATGTTCACTCTTTATAACAGTCATATATCTGGTGGATGTTCACTCTTTATAACAGTCATATATCTGGTGGATGTTCACTCACTCTTTATGCCAGTCATATATCTGGTGGATGTTCACTCTTTATAACAGTCATATATCTGGTGGATGTTCACTCTTTATGCCAGTCATATATCTGGTGGATGTTCACTCACTCTTTATGCCAGTCATATATCTGGTGGATGTTCACTCTTTATAACAGTCATATATCTGGTGGATGTTCACTCACTCTTTATGCCAGTCATATATCTGGTGGATGTTCACTCTTTATAACAGTCATATATCTGGTGGATGTTCACTCACTCTTTATGCCAGTCATATATCTGGTGGATGTTCACTCTTTATAACAGTCATATATCTGGTGGATGTTCACTCACTCTTTATGCCAGTCATATATCTGGTGGATGTTCACTCTTTATAACAGTCATATATCTGGTGGATGTTCACTCTTTATAACAGTCATATATCTGGTGGATGTTCACTCACTCTTTATGCCAGTCATATATCTGGTGGATGTTCACTCTTTATAACAGTCATATATCTGGTGGATGTTCACTCACTCTTTATAACAGTCATATATCTGGTGGATGTTCACTCTTTATAACAGTCATATATCTGGTGGATGTTCACTCTTTATAACAGTCATATATCTGGTGGATGTTCACTCACTCTTTATGCCAGTCATATATCTGGTGGATGTTCACTCTTTATAACAGTCATATATCTGGTGGATGTTCACTCACTCTTTATGCCAGTCATATATCTGGTGGATGTTCACTCTTTATAACAGTCATATATCTGGTGGATGTTCACTCTTTATAACAGTCATATATCTGGTGGATGTTCACTCACTCTTTATGCCAGTCATATATCTGGTGGATGTTCACTCTTTATAACAGTCATATATCTGGTGGATGTTCACTCACTCTTTATAACAGTCATATATCTGGTGGATGTTCACTCTTTATAACAGTCATATATCTGGTGGATGTTCACTCTTTATGCCAGTCATATATCTGGTGGATGTTCACTCTTTATAACAGTCATATATCTGGTGGATGTTCACTCACTCTTTATGCCAGTCATATATCTGGTGGATGTTCACTCACTCTTTATGCCAGTCATATATCTGGTGGATGTTCACTCTTTATAACAGTCATATATCTGGTGGATGTTCACTCACTCTTTATGCCAGTCATATATCTGGTGGATGTTCCCGAACACTATCTTGTCTTTTCCCTTCATGTCCTCTGGAATTCCCTGACTGGTCATCTTTGCCATGTAACCCTGATGCAGAGACATTAACCCAAACACACAAATGAATTCTCAAACAGAAACCAACATAAGCTCAGGAAGGATACTAGTGATTGTTTACAGGATGGCCTCTACCATTGTGTTTAGGAATAATACAATTCAGTAACATCCAACCTGGGTGATGATGAGCAAAAAAAGCTGTGAAAATGATTTTTTCTTCTCTCTCAAATAACGTATCATTGTTAAACATTTCTCCACAAGAAATGTGCATTACTTTTGTTAATAATCTTTACCAAGGTGGTCAATAATTTGGGAAGGCACTGGCAGAGCTGTAGTACTCGAGACCGGTCTCGGTCTCGAGACCGGTCTCGAGACCACTTTTTTAAGGTCTCGGTCTCGTCTCGGTCTCGGTTACATTTGGACTCGGTCTCGACTCGGTCTCGGACAGTAAGGACTCGTAAATTCTTCCGAGACCAGCCGAGACCAGCGTAGAAATTATCGCCCACAATTTTTTCTAGAAAAATATTTAAGTATGACATGTAGAGGCTGTATTTCCATTGGCTGTATTTCGTCCAGAGTCAGACTGTTTTTTTCTGATGTGGCTTATCCCGCCAATGGCTATCTACTTTTGAAGAAAAGCCCACCCCCAGCGTCGCTAGAGCGTGCACCCATTCACGTAAATACTTCAATCTTAAACATATGCTCGATCATGTCTGCACAATCAGCCAATATATTCGTTTTGCCTATATTCAGTACATTGAGCACAAATAAATAATTTGTCCGAAAACACACAGCGGTTAGTAATTAAAATACATACATAATGTTGAAAAGCTACAGCCGACGTCCTTCCATGACTTTTCCTAAATACGTGCATTTTACCTTGTCCCGTTTTCAGAATTGCAAAATCACAAACCGAACAATATATAAAACTACCATTTACATGTTTTTGATACCTAAACTGCCTTCCTGTCCCCAAAATCCCACGCCGCTGGGCGTTGGTACCCTAATTGCGGTACCCAGACACCGATCACACTTCACTGAGCCTATATGGCAATGGTTGAATGGGCGATACACAGACAAATACTACGAGAACACATATAGACAATAGTCTGATTGGCTTGGTTGAACTACAAAAAAAGAGGTACGTTTATAAAGAAATATGTTTCACTAAATAAACAGAACGAATTCCGCCAAATACATACAGCCCCATTCATGTGTCATGCGCCCATTGCACTCAATAATTAATAACGAATGAACCACAGTGTATTCATATAGCCTACAAGAGACTTCAACAAAATATTGTTTTGTATCGAAATTAAACGAATATAAACAATAATTATTAATAGGCTAACTACAAATGGGTGATAAATGAAATTACTCATGCACACAGAAGGACGTGGGACATACATAAGTCCGGGGGGCATACGGCAGAAAGAGCATAAAACTGGAACGGTTATGGTCCGATCTATATGAAATTGAACCCGTTTTGGTCCGATCTTTATTAAACTGGAAGGGTTTTGGTCTGATCTATATGAACACTGTGCGCAGTTCAACCGGGTTAGTTTGCTGCTGTCTCATGTGCACTCGTAACAATAATGAACACTGTGCGCAGTGCAACCGGTTCGTTTGCGTGTCCTGCTCAAGCAGACAAACAACTGAAGCTGCTTGCCTGTGGACGGATAAATAATTATAAATAGATTTGTTTATCGGCCAATCATGCGCAAATCATTTGATTGCAAGTCGCTTGTGATCTAAAATGTGTTAGCATTTACTACATCAACATAGGACATACAGTTTGATGGATTTTCATTTATTCGATTTTTGGAAATTTTAATATCATAGCCTGTGCATTTTAAAATCATGGTTTTATTTTCGTATTTTATGTTTACATAAGACAATAAATAGGCCTACATACTCTTTTAATAAAATTCATTTAATTCAGGATGACAACACAGTAGATGATCTGATGCTGTTGGTCAAGTGTTTTTTTTACATTGGTCATTGGACCAAAAACATGTCATATTATTTAGTGTTGATATGACTGGTCTCGGTCTCGGCCCCCTTTGGTATCGGTCTCGTCTCGGTCTCGGCCACCTTCGGTCTCGGTCTCGTCTCGGTCTCGGCCCCCTTCGGTCTTGGTCTCGTCTCGGTCTCGGCCCCCTTCGGTCTCGGTCTCGTCTCGGTCTCGCTTTAGGTGGTCTCGAGCACAGCTCTGGGCACTGGGTATATGAACTGATGATGATGTGAAATAACAGATGGGTCACATACCTCTACTATGAGTCCCAGGTCCTCTACATAAAGTTTTTCTGTCTCAATCAGCTCCGTCAACACATATCTGAAACAGAGACAGAGATGCAGACAGACAGACAGACAGTAAGGGTGGGAGGGACCAGAGAGGGAGGGAACAGAGAGGGAGGAGCCAGAGAGGGAGGGACCAGAGAGGGAGGGACCAGAGAGGGAGGGATGAGAGAGGGAGGGATCAGAGAGGGAGGGAGAGAGGGACCAGAGAGGTAGGGACCAGAGAGGGAGGGATCAGAGAGGGAGGGACCAGAGAGGGAGGAGCCAGAGAGGGAGGGACCAGAGAGGGAGGGACCAGAGAGAGAGGGAGGGACCAGAGAGGGAGGGAGGCACCAGAGAGGGAGGGACCAGAGAGGAAGGGAGGGACCAGAAAGAGAGGGACCAGAGAGGAAGGGAGGGACCAGAAAGGGAGGGAGATACACACAATAAAATAGTTGAACAGTGTGACTGAGATCCATTCTTACAATCACACAATTAGTTCTCAACAGGACATTATGATCTCAACATTATTGGCTCACTAGTGTCAGTATAACGCACCACCTTTGACCAGGGGCCATATATGGTCCTCCATACAATATGACAAACTGAGCTGCAGGACCGAGAGGGACTTAGTGATATCTCCGACCATTTCGTACAGCACCTACAGTGTGAACGTTATATAGGACTCTTGCTGCAGTGCCATGTGTGAGTTAGACTAACATTCAAGCCCTGCAGATCAAGAGGACTGGACAGTGTGTGGATTCCACCACCTACATGCTCTTCTCTAAGGCACTCCTTCTCTCCTCTTCACTGTCCATTGTGGCTGACCATTGGCTGGTTGAGTCGTCCATCTGGGAGGAGTTCTAAAAGCAGGGGGTGGAAAAGTGGGTTTTATTAGCATGTATGCTGTACAAATAGATAGCATTAAAGTGGGTTTTATTAGCATGTATGCTGTACAAATAGATAGCATTAAAGTGGGTTTTATTAGCATGTATGTTGTACAAATAGATAGCATTAAAGTGGGTTTTATTAGCATGTATGCTGTACAAATAGATAGCATTAAAGTTGGTTTTATTAGCATGTATGCTGTACAAATAGATAGCATTAAAGTGGGTTTTATTAGCATGTATGCTGTACAAATAGATAGCATTAAAGTGGGTTTATTAGCATTTATGCTGTACAAATAGATAGCATTAAAGTGGGTTTTATTAGCATGTATGCTGTACAAATAGATAGCATTAAAGTGGGTTTTATTAGCATGTATGCTGTACAAATAGATAGCATTAAAGTGGGTTTTATTAGCATGTATGCTGTACAAATAGATAGCATTAAAGTGGGTTTTATTAGCATGTATGCTGTACAAATAGATAGCATTAAAGTGGGTTTTATTAGCATGTATGCTGTACAAATAGATAGCATTAAAGTGGGTTTTATTAGCATGTATGCTGTACAAATAGATAGCATTAAAGTGGGTTTTATTAGCATGTATGCTGTACAAATAGATAGCATTAAAGTGGGTTTTATTAGCATGTATGCTGTACAAATAGATAGCATTAAAGTTGGTTTTATTAGCATGTATGCTGTACAAATAGATAGCATTAAAGTGGGTTTTATTAGCATGTATGCTGTACAAATAGATAGCATTAAAGTGGGTTTTATTAGCATGTATGCTGTACAAATAGATAGCATTAAAGTGGGTTTTATTAGCATGTATGCTGTACAAATAGATAGCATTAAAGTTGGTTTTATTAGCATGTATGCTGTACAAATAGATAGCATTAAAGTTGGTTTTATTAGCATGTATGCTGTACAAATAGATAGCATTAAAGTGGGTTTATTAGCATGTATGCTGTACAAATAGATAGCATTAAAGTGGGTTTTATTAGCATGTATGCTGTACAAATAGATAGCATTAAGCCCCTTTCCTTTTTCACTCTCAGTCTAATGTTGCTTCATACATTTACAACAATAAATGTTTGTGTCACTTAAATGTACTCACAGGTTCTTAAAGAACATATAACGTAGCCAAGTCAGGAAACCAAAGACCACGTAGATGTGGTGAAGAAGTGAATGGAACACAGACCAAGAGATATTGGAGAAGCAAGCCCACAATGTAATAACTCAATTGTGCTTTCGTTGCATAGCATTTAGAAAAGAAAACGTTTTAACAGAGTAAAGGACACCTCCCATTTGTATATGCTGGTAGCATACTGTTCACAGCTCACAGATATTATGGGTTTTCATACAAGTCGTTTCAAGATGTAAAGCTGTGGATAATAACATGGATATGTATATACATGTATTTGAGTTGAAAACCGCACAAAGATTATTCAGATTACTTCCTGCATCATTCCACTCCAACATCCAAATACACACCAGCCAGAACTAGATAGTTTTCAAATGTTCTGTTGTGCAGAAGCTGAACAAAAATGTTGTCATCAACCTATTTTTACATTGAGACAAACAGAAAAGGAGGGAAGTAGTTAAAGCCTAATTAGGAATAACGGGAAGATGTCTCGTTTTTAGCCGCCATTCAACTCAATAGGTATTGAAACCCCAAATGTATTGTATGAATGACTTCCTTCTTGTTATTTAAGCTTGCTACCATCTAGGTAACAAAATACAGTGCTATTTTTCTCCCTCTGAATATTAATTTCTCATTCACCACTAATATTTCCTTCCCCATTACATTAATTACTCCATTAGCCTTTTAAACAGCAATCAGTCGTTGAAGCCATAACAAAGCAATTTCCGCACCCCTGTGTATCAGGAAATAAAAAGCGGACAGCACTGGAGAAATGTAATCACTCTTTAATTTATACAAAGATCTTTGAATGTATGAACAGACCAGCTATGATATCCATAACAGTTGGAACAGTTGGAACAGATAGAACCGATAGAACCGATAGAACAGTAGGAACAGATAGAACAGTATGTTTCACCCATCCACACCTGACCATGTTTCACCCATCCACACCTGACCATGTTTCACCCATCCACACCTGACCATGTTTCACCCATCCACACCTGACCATGTTTCACCCATCCACACCTGACCATGTTTCACCCATCCACACCTGACCATGTTTCACCCCTCCACACCTGACCATGTTTCACCCATCCACACCTGACCATGTTTCACCCATCCACACCTGACCATGTTTCACCCATCCACACCTGACCATGTTTCACCCATCCACACCTGACCATGTTTCACCCATCCACACCTGACCATGTTTTCCCCTCTCCAGTGAGTCTATAGAGACAACATGCTATCTGGGGTTAACTGCTGCTTTTCTGCTTAATCAGTACCAGATGTAGACAGGAAAGCCCTCAGGTTTGATCTCATTGCATTGAGCCGAACTTTCCAAAGGTTGTTTAGGAAAAACAGAGAGAGATTGGCACCGCTGATAAAGCAAACCTATTGATGGACAGTAAAGTTTAGATGGAGTTCCTGTAAGGTACATAGAATATATCAGCCCACCTCCAGCAATGTATTTGTGAAGATGCTGCTGTGTTTAATAAAAATATTAAACATATTAAACACATTAGCATGTTCCTCTGGTAGGGGATGAGGACTCAAAAATTGCTTATGTTTAAATGTTCATGTTCTAAATTCCAGGACTGTTTTGCAATTGATTGCATTAACCAATTAGCGGTTGCTCAGCAACAGTTCTACAGTATCTCAGGTTACAGCAGGAGAGACTTGTTGTTTTCAGACTTAACATCTATTTATGGATCGTTATCCTTAGCTTTTTCTGTGGGCCAGGATTCTCTTTCCCTTTATTTTTGTCTTTCATTCTGGTATTGTTTCTGTCTTTCTGGTATTGTTTCTGTCTTGCCAGTATTGTTTCTGTCTTTCTGGTATTGTTTCTGTCTTTCTGGTATTGTTTCTGTCTTGCCAGTATTGTTTCTGTCTTTCTGGTATTGTTTCTGTCTTGCCAGTATTGTTTCTGTCTTTCTGGTATTGTTTCTGTCTTTCTGGTATTGTTTCTGTCTTTATGGTATTGTTTCTGTCTTTCGTTTCTGTTTTTCTGGTATTGTTTCTGTCTTTCTGGTATTGTTTCTGTCTTGCCAGTATTGTTTCTGTCTTGCCAGTATTGTTTCTGTCTTTCTGGTATTGTTTCTGTCTTTCTGGTATTGTTTCTGTCTTTATGGTATTGTTTCTGTCTTTCTGGTATTGTTTCTGTCTTTATGGTATTGTTTCTGTCTTTCTGGTATTGTTTCTGTCTTGCCATTTTATGGAGATGTTTTAGCCTCAGTGATTGACTGAAAAAACAAGAACTTTGTTTTCACTATGTTGTTTTAATCAACACAGAGCTCTAAAAAAGGAATGCTCCAACTGTTTGCTCAATGTGTGTATGTGTGTGTTTTGGCAGGAGAAATACTAGCGGTTAGAGTCTTGTGCCAGAAGGTTGCCGGTTTGAAACACCAAAGCAAAAAGAAGAAAAAATAACCAAATTACAATGTGTGTGTGTGTGTGTGTGTGTGTGTGTGTGTGTGTGTGTGTGTGTGTGTGTGTGTGTGTGTGTGTGTGTGTGTGTGTGTGTGTGTGTGTGTGTGTGTGTGTGTGTGTGTGTGTGTGTGTGTGTGTGTGTGTGTGTGTGGTGCTTACCAGACTGTGTGTGTCCTGGTGCAGGTCAGAACGGTAGTTAAGGCACCGTGACTGTGCTGGAGAAAATGTTGCAGGACTCAACAACCCACCATTCCATACCTGCACAACATACAACATAGGAAATACAACATATGACATAAAACATATGACATGCAACATATGACATGCAACATATGACACACAACATATGACACACAACATATGACACACAACATATAACACACAAAATATGACACACAACATGTGACACACAACATATGACACACAACATATGACATGCAACATATGATACACAACATATGATACACAACATATGACACACAACATATGACACACAACATATGACACAAAACGTATGACACACAACATCTGACACACAACATATGACACACAACATATGACACACATCATATGACACACAACATATGACATGCATGCGCTTCACATATTTCGGGACTGAGTCATTGTTATTATCCTGAAGTGATGTGTTGTACTGAAAGCTGTGTCTGGTTTTCCTGCTGCAGTAGAGAGTGAAGCCTCACCAGGTCTCCATCAGCATACTTATCTCCCTGCTCTACAGACCCTCCCAGGGCCTGAATGTGAAGGAGGGGGGAGGAGGGCTGGTTCCCGTGCATCTCCCCCTCCTCTCCCCGTCCAACTCCTGCGACGCCCAGCTTACGGACAGGGTGGTTGAGCCAGTTCTTCAGGTTGCTGACAGAGTGCTGTGACCCTCCAGGGGAGGATGGAGAGCAGGTTCTAGAGCCCTCTGTGTCCTGGGGAGGAATGGAACCTCTGGAGGGGGTGCTGCTGCCCTCACTGCCTGCCACAGAATATGACTCTACATGAGACACAGAGACAGAGGGAGTTTGGGTTATGCGTACGCACAAAAGAAGACGTACACCTCTCTCTACGCAATAGAGGACATGTGGTCTGACTGTAGAGGACACGTGGTCTGACCGTAGAGGACATGTGGTCTGACCATCTGACCAGGGCGATGTGTGTCTGTCCTGAAGTGATCGTAAAGTTTCTGCATCACCACAGACAAATCCAGCCATAATTACACACATTCTCTCCTCCCAACTCGTAATTGTTTTATAATATATATCCACATCATTTAGCTGTCACTCACAGCCCAGCATGATGTCCACGAACTAAGCCTCCGTGGAAAAGAGCAGCACGTCATCTCGCACACACATTGCATTTATTGGCAGTCCAAACGTTTCAGTGTGATTCCGCTGAGCTTGCACAAGTCTTATGTCCCATCAGCACATTATCATAAAGCAGGGTCCCAGGAGCCAATAGGAAAACTGAGACCTAAAGAGGTTTGACACAGCTAGATTGTAGGAGACATCACCATCCTGCCTCACACGGCTGGGATTCCACTCTTATAACCGGCACTAGTCTGTCCTGACTGGTGTCTATAAGGGTTATTCCCTTCGTAGGATGTAACCGTTTGTTGGAGATGTTTAGCAGGCATTCTGACTCTCTGTGGTCACTAAAAACTGCCATGACACTTATCATAAAAGTAAAAGTGTTATCCCCAATGTTCTGGCTCAACGTGGCGTAATTCACCCTAATCAGACTCCTCAGCACAATCGGCATGTCACTCCTCAGTTCTCCTAGAAAGCGGAACGTTCTGGGACAAATTGTTTGCCCTGGGTCACTCAGGTGAGTGTTACACATTAATGCTGGACATGGGGAGATTCCTCCTTACCATGTAAAGTGCTTCTGGTGTCGATACAAACTCTGGACATGCTGTTTTGTTTAATTTGTGTTTTAAGTGAAACTAGATAAATATCTATGTCGATTACAACAGTGGGCCGACAAGTGATCTATAAAATAAGTACACATTTCCAAGGAACGTGCACCCATCCATCCATCATGGAGGCGGAATTCGGATGGGCTGTTGTAATTAAACTAATCCATCATCCAGCATTGTCTGCTGTGCTGCAGTGAACAACACAAACTCATCTCTCATCTGTATAATGGGCTGGTGGAGGGGTGGGGGGGAGTGAGTGAGGGAGGGGTGAGGGGGAGTGAGGGAGGAGTGGGGGAGGGCTGGTGGAGGGGTGGGGGAGGAGTGGGGAGGAGTGAGGGAGGGCTGGTGGAGGGGAGGGGGAGGAGTGGGGAGGAGTGAGGGGGAGTGGGGAGGAGTGAGGGAGGGCTGGTGGAGGGGTGGGGGAGGAGTGAGGGAGGGCTGGTGGAGGGGTGGGGGGGGTGGGGAGGAGTGAGGGAGGGCTGGTGGAGGGGTGGGGGAGGAGTGGGGAGGAGTGAGGGAGGAGTGGGGAGGAGTGAGGGAGGGCTGGTGGAGGGGTGGGGGAGGAGTGGGGAGGAGTGAGGGAGGGCTGGTGGAGGGGTGGGGGAGGAGTGGGGAGGAGTGAGGGAGGAGTGGGGAGGAGTGAGGGAGGGCTGGTGGAGGGGAGGGGGAGGAGTGAGGGAGGAAGTCCACCACCCCGTGACACAAGGACAGATCCAAAACGACTGTACAGTTGCAAAAGAATAAAAACGATCAATCTCTTATTACGTAAAGAGGGTCAGTATTCTAACAGAAATCCAATCAAAATATGTGACATGAAGTGATGATTCCTGCACGCTTCTGTGAAGAAGAACAGTAAATGATCCCAAATCAGTTTATATCACAGGTGTGCAAAGTTGGTAGAGACTCATAATTACCAAGACACTTTTGTAATTACTGCCGAAGGACCTTCACACACACGAACCCCAGAAAGATACACACACACATATAAACTCGACTGGCGGGCATGTGTCCCGGGCCATCGGAACAACTAAACAAACAGCCATCTGGCCTCCTGAGGATTATTAGCTACTTCAGGCACACCATGCTGGTTCTCCATTGGAGAAGATTCTTTCTGGAAAGACGGGGGATTTTAGCAGCACTTACAGGCGGCACTTAGAGCTGGTGCTGACTTGTGAAGCATGGCTGAAGCCTGAGGAGCACACTGTTTGTTTTGTGACATAATCAGATTTTTTCCCACTGAGCAACAGCTGGTACGCCATCCGGATCATAACCGGAACGTCACAAGAATGATGAGTGTTTCCTTTCAGTGGAGAGAGTGTGTGTGTGTGTGTGTGTGTGCGTGCGCGCGCGCGCGCGCAGTTCAATTAAAATGTGGTTGTGGTTCGATACTCTAATGTTTTGGTTTTCATTTGCTAACTGAATTATAGTGTACTTTTAACTGAACAGTGGCAAAACGTAAACCATCGTTTGTTGAATGTCTGTTGATAGCATTAGCATACTATCAAACGTTTTATTTAACTATCTAACATTTTTGAGAAAGCAAGAAGTCACTTCAACAGGTCCCAAAAAGGAGACAATGATTGAGGAGCATATAACCTCATTCCCAGACTCTTCTGGAAAATTCAGCTGGGACAATACAAGAACCATGTCTTCATTTGCCAATAAGAAAACCACGCTTATTTGTCTCAGTCTGCCAATCATCTTTCCAATGTGATTTATGCTATGGGGAAGCTGACCATCTAGACAGCTGGGTGTCTAAACATACAAATAGCGGTTAAGTTGACAATCGTCCACCCTGTGTCGAGATCTCCCATGATTCCTGTTTATACAGAATCATACAGAATCATACAGAATCATACAGAATCATCAGGCCTCCACAGAGACCCACTCTAAACACAACGTAGCCTAAACATAAGCTAAGCCTACAGGACAAGATCATGAGAAGCTCAGGTTTGATTTCATACTAAACCAAGGTCTCCACAGCTCTGTTGACAGAGGAGCTGGTGTGTTTTATACAGCCAATAGAAGAGGAGCTGGTGTGTTTTATACAGCCAATAGAAGAGGAGCTGGTGTGTTTTATACAGCCAATAGAAGAGGAGCTGGTGTGTTTTATACAGCCAATAGAAGTGGAGCTGGTGTGTTTTATACAGCCAATAGAAGTAGAGCATCTTTTCTGTTGTTTACAGTACACTAACAATTAAGGTATTGTTCTTGCTAGGGAGTTGAGTGTCTGGATCATGTATTCCCGGTTTGATTATTTCAACAGCCGCTTCCACAAAGTAAATAGTAACCAAAAGCAAATTGTATGTTGGGAATTTCTGTCTAATGCCGGGATTTGCAATCAGTCTGGAAATGGACCAGTCCATGTCAAACACGACGGTAACTTCACTGGCTCAAGAAAGGCTTCAAGAAAGAAAGACTGCTATCAAGCTACATACTTTCTGACTGCACACAATACCTCATCAATACTGTCATCATTTTCATGTAAAAAAAATTAACATTCATGAATAACTGTGTCTCACCACAGTTCTCTGATTCCTAAATCCAAGTCTGGAGAGTAAGAATATCTGCAGTTGAATGTGTTGTAGCAGAAATAATATTGCTCAAAGCTAAAGAGCATCAAAAGGGCATATTTGGTCCTGCTGGGACACACAAGGACGGGATACACTTGAACCCAGATCCGGTTGTACAAAACACTTAAGTATTTATGTTTAGTACTTGGTCATACATCCTTTGTATTCATTAATTGTTTGTAGTGTTTGACCCGTTGACCTCACCAGACGCTGGGGGTGTTCCTTACTGAGGCTCTGCTAGGCCTGTATTCAGTTCATCTTTTATTTCAGGCCTGTACTGTAGAGTTTATCAGTTCATGTTTTATTTCAGGCCTGTACACTGTAGCATTTCTAGGTTCATGTTTGTTTCAGGGCATTTTTGCCATCACTCCTGTCTTTAGATCTGAGACACAACGTTCCTGTACATTTATGAGTTGTGTTTAAATCTGAGAGACACAACGTTCCTGTACATTTATGAGTTGTGTTTAAATCTGAGAGACACAACGTGCCTGTACATTTATGAGCTGTGTTTAAATCTGAGAGACACAACGTGCCTGTACATTTATGAGCTGTGTTTAAATCTGAGACACAACGTTCCTGACTGCCTGTACATTCAGGAGTTCATTCAGAGGCTGCCATTTGTTAGTGACATCATTAATGATGATGTCAGTTTTTTCCTTTTCAGTTAGCCTGTATTAGGTTTATTACTTACTGGCAGTGATGACCTCACACATACTGGATGTGGTAATTCGTTTTTGTTCTCTAGCAGTTAAAACGTTCCAACCAAATTAAATCCTCAGAAAGCAGACTTTCCTAAAACCATTTTTTAACATGTCCATAACACATTTAGCCTTTCTCAGTTTGTGTTGATGAATAGATCACTAACAATTTAACCTTTTTAACTAACTAAAAGATGGTTGTGATAATGAGAAAAGAGGAGATGAGAAAAAACGACGCTCATGTAGTGATTGATCAAGGAAAAACATTAAAAACATTAAAAACAATTTAAATATGTCCCTATAGTCACATAATTCAACTGAATACCTCAAAACTACTTGTGAACTATTAAAACAATTAATACAAATGCTTCCATCTTGAAGCAACGGCACTTGATGACATAATAGGCAGAAAATGCAATAAGTGAGCAAGGTTCATTTCCTGTTCACATCGCACCCTCCATTCTAAGGGGCCTTACAGAGGGCGATGCAAATTGGCTCCACGCCGTCTGATTGGCTGCCCCCTAGTGGTGGGTTGGAAGCCAACACGCTCAATTGGGATTTTTATCTGGCAGTGTTTTCCAAGCATTCTGGGTCTGCTGTATTTCCAGGTTGCGTAACCAGTGTAATTAGATGCAGGACCGCTTGACGGGAAATGCCCTGTAAGGCGCATTTTTTTATCTTGTACTGTTTCACTGAGAGCTGCGACGAGGAAAGGCCATTATCATGACAGGCGTTGACAACCTAAACCAAATAAAATAACACAGCGGTCTAGCAGCCACAATCACAGGAAACTGTCGAGCGCACGTCTCAGGGGACCTTCACAAACATCTACTGACGGATCAC
This sequence comes from Dallia pectoralis, assembly GCA_029465975.1. Taxonomy (NCBI): domain Eukaryota; kingdom Metazoa; phylum Chordata; class Actinopteri; order Esociformes; family Umbridae; genus Dallia; species Dallia pectoralis. Next base: position 17,032,544 of record CM055744.1, read on the forward strand.
CACATGGATCTGCCGCTGATCCACCTGTGATCACGTAATCTCCAAGACAATGCCACAGAGAAAACCTGAAACAAAATCCTCATGGACTCCCGTCAGCTGGGTCTTGAAGTGTGGAATCATCATGCTACCAGGACAGAAAGGATGAAAAATAATCTTCTACCTTCAGGTCATCAGAAAATGGAAATGGGAGGAAAATGTGTGTGTTCCTGGCATAAAACTGGCTCAAGCCCCTCCCACCAATATAGTTCCCATCTACAGTGATGTCTGTATAAAGTTCATGCCTTTATATAGCCATTGTGGTAGAATGGGATAACCTTTGTCCAGGTCTGTCCTACTGACATTTCTTTCCTCACCTCAGGAGCCCATTTACAATGTGGTTTAGCTGGGTGTTCCAGCCATAAGACCCACGAGAAACAGGCTATGTCGTGTTATAACCTCAGTATGTACTGCAATTAGGGTAGCACAGTTGCCAAATAGTAAGAGCATCAGGTATGAGTAAGAGCATCGGTAATGAAAGGTTGTTAGTTCAAACCCCGTAATCAAACCTTTAAGGGTTTTTATTATTTCCAGTCAGTCGGGAGGTTGCGATCACTTTGCGGTCACTTTGTGCCTGGACCTGATGTTCTCGTTGCCCAGCTGTGTCATGTAATAAGCTCTGCTTTTTCATACCAGAATGAGTGTGGCAGTCTGAAATATGGCCCACGAACACACACATTTCCTTTTACATTTTAGAAAACACCAGCTGTTTACAATCGTGCTACTAAAACTGGACTATTTTTATGTTTTTGACCTTTTAAACTAAACTGTTGCTGACTTAATTGTATCTCCTGCCTTGCAATAGATTAAATAGTTAAATAGTGTGTGTGTGTGTGTGTGTGTGTGTGTGTGTGTGTGTGTGTGTGTGTGTGTGTGTGTGTGTGTGTGTGTGTGTGTGTGTGTGTGTGTGTGTGTTTGTCTGTGTGTCTGTGTGTCTGTGTGTTTGTGCGTCCCCAGGGAAATAGTTAAATCTGACAAAACGGTCTTCGCAATGTAGATTGGCAGGTTTTGGTTAAATCTTCCAATTCGGTCCAATATTAAAATTAAGCTTATTTCAGGTTTAGGCGTTACAGGTTAGATTTCAGACTAGCAAATAGAGAATATTAGGGTTTGGTTTCAGGTCCAGGAACAGATGTAAGTGTTTGTTGGCAATAGAGCATTTCGAGCATTCACTTCTATCAGATTAAGGGCGGCACAATAAATCCTCATTAGCCACTAATTTACAGTTTAATAGACATTCTTGGGAGGTGGATATACAGTATGACATGTTGAATGTAGAATTCGCAATGACTAAACCAGTGTCAACTATCAATGGTTTTGAACTTTACAGGGATTTGATATGTCATTACAACTTGCATTGTGTTTAAAGTTTGTAGTTTTTAGCCAATTTGCATAGCTAGCTGGCAATTACTATTTGATTAAAGAAGGCTAACAAATGATTGCTAACTTTAGCAAAGCAACAAACATGCTTTGTTATATATATTGACATAATAATGACACTACTTGTGGACTATTAATGGATATTTTCTAGGCTTTACCTCATCATAACTGATTGTTATTTTCCTAACTAAATAGCCATGACTAAAACTCAGGTTTTCCATCTCACTGACTCTGTTGAACAGCATAATGTCAGTCAATTTGTCCTTTCATTGACAGAATTGGAAACCTTTGGAATGTTCTAGGTTCATCTTTGCTGCTGAAGTTGTGGCATCTTTAACATCTGTCTCTCTGCCGGCACACATCGGCGAAACAACAGCTCCTAATTAAATGAGGTGGACAGGAGACTCAATAGAGGGACAATTGTCTCATAATTTAATGAATACACAAGCCTCTGTAGTAAACTTCCCCTCGGATGTCACTGTTTCTGGGACTTTACATCTATAAAAGCAGGTATTGATAATGTTATTGGGGATGATATTTTTTTCTATACTAGAGTTGATTCACCCAAAATATTTACCCTGCATTCAACTGTTATAACATGACAAAAAACACTCTAAACAAATGCCTATAATATGACATTAGAATCTCAGTCTGGATGCTTTTTTCTCTCGATTTTAAGCCGTCACATGTCTGTATTTTCCATTAGAGGAGAAAATAACTGTCTAGAATTGTGTGCAGAGACAATATCCAGACAGATTCCAATGTAATATGAGATGGTCTGAATTGTTTCTGAGGATTTTCTAAAAGGATTATATGCATTTTTATAATGTATTGTAGTTATAAAATGTTCTCAGTGATAAAAAAAACTAAAGTCTGTTGCAAAAATACAATATTTATTATTAATTGTGACTCATATTAAATATTCTTCTTCATATTTTTGCATTTTCGCAAAGTAAGCTGCACTTTTCCGACAGAGGAACCACAGTCTGTCTCTTCAACAGAGGAACCACAGTCTGTCTCTTCAACAGAGTAACCACAGTCTGTCTCTTCAACAGAGTAACCACAGCCTGTCTCTTCAACAGAGTAACCACATCCTGTCTCTTCAACAGAGTAACCATAGTCTGTCTCTTCAACAGAGTAACCACAGTCTGTCTCTTCAACAGAGTAACCATAGTCTGTCTCTTCAACAGAGTAACCACAGCCTGTCTCTTCAACAGAGTAACCACAGCCTGTCTCTTCAACAGAGTAACCACAGTCTGTCTCTTCAACAGAGTAACCACAGTCTGTCTCTTCAACAGAGTAACCACAGCCTGTCTCTTCAACAGAGTAACCACAGTCTGTCTCTTCAACAGAGCACCACAGTCTGTCTCTTCAACAGAGTAACCACAGCCTGTCTCTTCAACAGAGTAACCACATCCTGTCTCTTCAACAGAGTAACCACAGTCTGTCCTCTCAGAGGGAGTAATCACAGCCTGTCTCTTCAACAGAGTAACCACAGTCTGTCTCTTCAACAGAGTAACCATAGTCTGTCTCTTCAACAGAGTAACCACAGTCTGTCTCTTCAACAGAGTAACCACAGTCTGTCCTCTCAGAGGGAGTAACCACAGTCTGTCTCTTCAACAGAGTAACCATAGTCTGTCTCTTCAACAGAGTAACCACAGTCTGTCTCTTCAACAGAGTAACCAGATCCTGTCTCTTCAACAGAGTAACCACATCCTGTCTCTTCAACAGAGTAACCACAGTCTGTCCTCTCAGAGGGAGTAATCACAGTCTGTCTCTTCAACAGAGTAACCACAGTCTGTCTCTTCAACAGAGTAATCACAGCCTGTCTCTTCAACAGAGTAACCACAGCCTGTCTCTTCAACAGAGTAACCAGAGACAGTGTCAGCATATGAATAGAGAGACATCCCTAAGGCTTTAATACCCCCAGGTGCACATCTTCTATATGCAGTGTCTCTGTTGCATGGATCACTGCATAACCACTGCATAACCACTGCATAACCACTGCATAACCACTGCATAACCACTGCATAACCACTGCATAACCACTGCATAACCACTGCATAACCACTGCATAACCACTGCATAACCACTGCATAACCACTGCATAACCACTGCATAACCACTGCATAACCACTGCATAACCACTGCATAACCACTGCATAACCACTGCATAACCACTGCCTGAGAAACTGGAACAACATAGGACTTAAGCGAGACGATAATCTCTTTCACCTCAGTACTGACTCCCCCACTCACGGCCTGCGTGCAAAGACCTGACTCTGAAACAGATGTGCAATAATGCTGATAAACACGGTTACACGATATGAGGACAGGCAGACAGACACTTGTGTGTTTAGAACCATGCTGTGAGACATCATGTTCCTATGGTACCTGGACAAATGTACCCCACTGTACAGGTGATAGCTATGTTAGCAGGGTTCACCAGCAGCACTCTCTACATGGTGTGTGAGTGTGTGTGTGTGTGTGTGTGTGTGTGTGTGTGTGTGTGTGTGTGTGTGTGTGTGTGTGTGTGTGTGTGTGTGTGTGTGTGTGTGTGTGTGTGTGTGTGTGTGTGTGTGTGTGTGTGTGTGTGTACGTGCGTGCGTGTGTGTGTGTCTTAATATTTACATGAATCCAAATCTGGCGGAGAGAGATAGATAAAGATAAGACTCCCAGTGTAAAATAACACCTGAACAAAGTGCCACTGGTTGTGGAAAAGATTCTGTCACTATTGTTAAAGTAAGAGAGGAGACAGGGTGAGCAAATGGAGAGGGAAGGCTGTGGTTTGGCATATTGTTGATCACGCACAACCACTGCGTTCCTGTAGGTCTCCAATGCCAGTAGATGATCACAGCACCGCTGCGTGATGATGCCAAGAGCAAAGCTTTTAAGAAATAAGATCGCCTTAAAAAGAGCAGAGTTCCACAACACATGCACATTATTGTCCATAAAACAGCAGAGTGCTGCATATGAATACTGCACAGTGGTCAGCGATATATGTATGTACCTATTATGATGTCATCTGTACTTAGAAACCAACTCTCTAATGTGAAGATATAAATCATGGGCCACTGAACTGGAGTTTTATCAAACCACAGTAATCTGTGGCCTCATATTTAAAGAGCAGCTCAGCACTTTTCTAATCCACCCGTCATCGGCTGTGAGCTTCTGTGAACAGTCAGACAATTATGAGCATTACATTTCTACACAGCCTCATAAATCCTGTTTCTATTCTCGGAAAGGATAGCTGCTCTGGGTTTCTGTGCGTGTGTGTGTGTGTGAGTGTGTGTGCAAGCGCACGTATGTGTGTGTAGAGGTTGGAGGGGTCTTGAGCCGAGCTTTTTGGAGAAAAGGAATGTCGGCGAAGTGACTCAATGACTGCAGCGTTTCCATGATCCAGTGATCCGAGAGCAGCTCAGATCCAGATGTGAACGCTGACTGACTCTGTGTCTGTTTAGATACCGTATGACTACAGTGTTTACATCAACCCTACATGACTACAGTATCTACATCAACCCTACATGACTACAGTGTCTACATCAACCCTACATGACTACAGTGTCTACATCAACCCTACATGACTACAGTATCTACATCAACCCTACATGACTACAGTGTCTACATCAACCCTACATGACTACAGGATCTACATCAACCCTACATGACTACAGTGTCTACATCAACCCTACATGACTACAGTATCTACATCAACCCTACATGACTACAGTGTCTACATCAACCCTAAATGACTACAGTATCTACATCAACCCTACATGACTACAGTGTCTACATCAACCCTACATGACTACAGTGTCTACATCAACCCTACATGACTACAGTATCTACATCAACCCTACATGACTACAGTGTCTACATCAACCCTACATGACTACAGTCACATTATCTACATCAACCCTACATGACTACAGTCACAGTATCTACATCAATCCTACATGACTCCAGTGAATACATCAACCCTACATGACTACAGTCACAGTATCTACATCAACCCTACATGACTACAGTGTCTACATCAACCCTACATGACTACAGTGTCTACATCAACCCTACATGACTACAGTATCTACATCAACCCTACATGACTACAGTATCTACATCAACCCTACATGAATACAGTGAATACATCAACCCTACATGACTACAGTATCTACATCAACCCTACATGACTACAGTATCTACATCAACCCTACATGACTACAGTGAATACATCAACCCTACATGACTACAGTGTCTACATCAACCCTACATGACTACAGTATCTACATCAACCCTACATGACTACAGTATCTACATCAACCCTACATGACTACAGTGTCTACATCAACCCTACATGACTACAGTGTCTACATCAACCCTACATGACTACAGTGTCTACATCAACCCTACATGACTACAGTGTCTACATCAACCCTACATGACTACAGTATCTACATCAACCCTACATGACTACAGTGTCTACATCAACCCTACATGACTACAGTGTCTACATCAACCCTACATGACTACAGTGTCTACATCAACCCTACATGACTACAGTGTCTACATCAACCCTACATGACTACAGTGTCTACATCAACCCTACATGACTACAGTGTCTACATCAACCCTACATGACTACAGTGTCTACATCAACCCTACATGACTACAGTATCTACATCAACCCTACATGACTACAGTGTCTACATCAACCCTACATGACTACAGTATCTACATCAACCCTACATGACTACAGTGTCTACATCAACCCTACATGACTACAGTGTCATCCACACTACAGTATCTACATCAACCCTACATGACTACAGTGTCTACATCAACCCTACATGACTACAGTGTCTACATCAACCCCATGACTACAGTGTCTACATCAACCCTACATGACTACAGTGTCTACATCAACCCTACATGACTACAGTGTCTACATCAACCCTACATGACTACAGTGTCTACATCAACCCTACATGACTACAGTGTCTACATCAACCCTACATGACTACAGTGTCTACATCAACCCTACATGACTACAGTATCTACATCAACCCTACATGACTACAGTGTCTACATCAACCCTACATGACTACAGTGTCTACATCAACCCTAAATGACTACAGTATCTACATCCACCCTACATGACTACAGTATCTACATCAACCCTACATGACTACAGTGTCTACATCAACCCTACATGACTACAGTGTCTACATCAACCCTACATGACTACAGTGTCTACATCAACCCTACATGACTACAGTGTCTACATCAACCCTACATGACTACAGTGTCTACATCAACCCATAACGTAGAGATGTACCAACCTCGGACACGTGCGTAGCAGCAGCCACACTTGGCCAGCACTTTTTGTAGCAGGTGTTGGCACCCACAGCCCTTCTGATGTTGACCCTCCTTCATGCTCACCCACTCCCGCTCGTCCCGAGACAACCGGCCACGGGCACGTGCATGGCATGGGACACGCTCACACACAGCCAAAGTTAAACAGACAGAAGAGAAATCCTACGAGAATCCCCAGATTAACAAAATGTTGAAAGCGCAAAAGAAAACTTGCTCAGTGTTCCCTTAAGTCCCACGGCATGTGGAGTGGATATGTAGTCCAGTCTGTCAGGGTCGCATGTGAAAGAGTGACAGAGCGAAACAGGGAACGAGATAGAAATGTTGAGAAACCTCTGTGGACAAATAGCGGTCTAACATTGTGTGTGTGTGTGTGTGTGAGAGAGAGAGAGAGGGCGGGGGAGAGAAAGGGGGGAAAGCTAAACGGAGACAGAGAGGGGCAGGGAGATGGGAGGAAGGGGAGAGGGGGGGAGGGAGAGGGGAGGGAGAGAGGAGGAAGGTGGAGTCTGCTTACTGGCTATCCTATGATGTTCCCTCATCTTGTTTTTTCCTGTCTTCAGTTTATTTCTCATGGAGTCTGACCATAATGACCTATACTTTCCTTATCATTTAAACCCCCTGTCCCGAGCCCAGATGACAAACTCTTTCTGTACATTTGTAAAAACTCTGCATGCCACCAAAACAACACCGACCAACCATGGTATGTAGTCTACAAGACTCCTGAACGTGTCCTGTGGTGTCTGGCACAAAGACATTAGCAGCAGATCCCAGAGTGTGTCCTGTGATATCTGGCACAAAGACATTACCAGCAGATCCCAGAGTGTGTCCTGTGATATCTGGCACAAAGACATTACCAGCAGATCCCAGAGTGTGTCCTGTGATATCTGGCACAAAGACATTACCAGCAGATCCCAGAGTGTGTCCTGTGATATCTGGCACAAAGACATTACCAGCAGATCCCAGAGTGTGTCCTGTGATATCTGGCACAAAGACATTACCAGCAGATCCCAGAGCGTGTCCTGTGATATCTGGCACAAAGAAATTACCAGCAGAACCTTCAACTTCTGTAAGTTGGGAGGTCAAGCCGACGTGGATCAGACTTGTTTGGTCCAGCGAATTCCACAGATGCTCAATTAGATTGAGATCTGTGGAATTTGGAGGCCAGGGCGACACCGTGAACTCTTTATTGTGTTCCTCAAACCGTTCCTGACCAATTTGCACGGTGTGGACAGGCTCATGATTAGTCTATGTTGTCGTTATTCTCCTTGTTAATTGACCTTGTAGTAACTTGGGTCACTGTATCCGGCTGCTGGTTCTGGTTCTGGTTAATGCAGACAAACACTTTTAAATATGCCGGAACACAACCTCTGCTTCCAGTTTAGAAAACAGAGTAGCGTTCTCTGGTCGACTAATTGGATCTATAACACAGTCAACAAAGAACCCTTAATTCTTACCTCAAGCAGTATGGCTATATGAGCTCAGCAGCCCAGATGTGTGTGATGTGTGTGGTGTGGCCATAATAGTGTTGGCTAAATATTCCATGGTGAGATGCTGTATGTATCTAAATGAACCAATAACTGTAGAGAAGCTGCAGCGTGCTTAGAAGTACAGCGAGGATGAAAAAGCCACACACTTTTTCTCAGCATTCATCTAGTCATCTCAGTCCTTTATCACACACACACACAAGCAGATGTCCTGTACACACACACACACAAGCAGATGTCCTGTACACACACTCACTCAATCCATGATCATGGGTGGTCCAACATAACACAGCCATCATATTCCACCCAGGAGATTATGGATATAAAAATATCAAAATGCGCTTCGTCCCTTGGCCATCTACTTAAGCCCCTATAAAAGCCCTGCTTAAATGACAAACCCTGTGAGCAGAAAAGCTGTGATCTTTCTCTAATGTATGTGCATGCGCTTGTGTGTGTGTTTGTGTGTACAGAACATCTGCTTGTGTGTGTGTGTACAGTACGTGTACAGTCTAAAGTAATGATACATAGAAACCCCACTACTAACTCGGCATATTTACGCAGCATACTCGATTCATATGAGGAATTCTCTATTCAGGGAATCTGGTAGCCTCTGTTTATACATGCCCTGGCCACCGAGGATCGGTCTAATGCTGCCATCTAGTGGTGAAGGAAAACACTGAACTAGCAACAGAAATTCCAGTTTAAAAAATGGTATGACCCAATACTGTAACTGGTTGATTGGATTCAAAATGACAAGTCACACTGACACACTATATTTTAAATGTTCGTCATTAAGTTGTTGCATTTACCTATAGTACATAACACAATTAGTTTTACAGAGGCTGTTCAGGTAGTCAACTGAAACTGTGACTTATTAGGTAGTGACAATGACATGGACACTGGGGTTAACACCACAAATATTACAGTCAATAAGTGACATTACTGCCATTGGAAAGTTCAGCCTGGACACTGGGGTTAACACCACAAATATTACAGTCAATAAGTGACATTACTCTTTTGTGACTACACATGCCAGGACGGCCATTTTTTAAATATCGTCTGAAAGACATCATCCAATACTATAGAGAGTATTATCTCTCTCCTGGTTTATTGATATACCTAATTCTCCAACAGGGAACACTTCCAATGTCTGGTACTCTAACACAAATTCGAGCAGCTTCTGGTCTCTCATTCAGGTGCCAACCAGAAGCAACCTTGCAGAGACATTTGATTTGACAGCACACCTTCTCTAACTCTCATGTACGCTCTTGTTTCTCACCTTCGTGGCCTTTGTTTCTCAGGATCTCCTCAGGTCTTTGTGTCCGCTTGAATCCACTCTTTGGGTTAAACTTTTCTCCACCAATCAGCACCACAACCTCATTTGTCTCAGAAGTCTTTAACATAAGATAGATTTTAGACACATACTACTAGTCAGAGTTATTCATATACTTAAAAAACATCATATTATAGAACATAGTGACCGCCGTAATTATTTGCATAATTACATTTAACAAAACTGGGGAGGTTCACAGTAAAAGACCATTAAACAAAACTAACAATTATATTAGAGTGAATCCAGTGAAGTTCTTGCGAAGCATTTGGCAGATTTATATGGGCCAAAGTATTCACTTGGACTGTGCAACAAAGTCTCACAAGTAATAAACATCACAAACTCAGCACGATGAAGACCCACACACTCTGCAAACACAATTTAACTGAACTTGGAAAGTAAAAATTGATCCCCAACTTTAACTTTAGTGTGTGGGATCACTTGTAAAGAAGAAAACACAACCAGAGTGTTAAAAACAGGTCTGGCTCACGTGGCTCTTGTTTCTCTGGTCTACCTCACTTACCCAGTGTTGGCTTCGGATTCCAATAGATGCTAACTTGTCAGTCATGGAGCCCAGAAACAGCTCAGTCTTTGCTTGGATCTTAGCCAAAGTCTCCATGCTTCACCTTTCACTGTTTGCTCTTCCACTCCTTGTTGTCTTCTGTTTTTATTACGGCTTGTTTTTCCAGACCACTGTGCCTCTTCTCATCCCAGTAGCACCACACAGGTTCTCCTAACCTGCTTGTACTGTAGTTATATTTTATTCAATAAGAGCAGCTTCTAAACCATCAGCAGGTTCCCTGCATCTGCTCTTTCTCTGGCCCTGTCAGTGAAAGAGTGTTAACTGCTTTGAAAATCTTCTTCTTGTCCAATTAGAGAGTGGATCACTTTGCCTCTCTGACAGGTCCAGTCCTGTCTCTTTTAATTGAGCTAACTTGGTGTCCACTCCATCAAAGTCACAAACATAGATAAGAGTTGAGGTAAAACCGTTTTTACTTCAGCTATGTAGAAAATGTCCATCCAAACAAATCTAGATGAGCAACTCATTAACAGAGAGAGTAGAGTGGTGTTGGGTTCAATATGTCCCTGGTAACTCTCCAACTGCACCACTCAGACAGCAGAAGTCACCACTGTACTTTTTGTCATCCATAACCTATACCCAGTTTGGGTTTTATACACCCAGTAACGTTCCTTTAAACGTTAATCCTATGTCCCATGTCAGGGAATTTCCCGACTGGAATTTCATGACAAAGTCATTATCACTGCAAAAAAAACGCTATTTGCATAGACTGTAAAACAGGGCTGGCGAATTGGCTTGTCCCAGTGGTGTGTTGGTGAAGTCATGAAACAGGGAAATAAAGCTACATGCTATTGCTAAATTTACCCTTTCATTACAATGACTGATCCCTGCCCTGAATTAACAAAATTGAAAGTGAGAAATTGTAAGTTGTTTTAGGAGTGTAAATAGAGTCAAATTATAAAGAGCAAGGTCTAGTGAGGTTTGGAATAAATTTGAATTTATTTATTTTTTGTTGTTGTTACCTATTATTTTAAAGCATTGTGGTTTGTAACAAGGCTGTGTGCCAGAACAAACTCTGATCATAACGGGCTCAGTGTGATTAGAGGGCACATAAATGTGAAGGGATTCCCCCTGCTGGCCAGAGGGGGCAGTGGCGAACATAAAGAATGGACAATAAAACATTAGGACTGAGGAATCGCGGGAAATCCCCTGGACCTTCACATCTTTCCCTCCTTTCTTGCTCCTCCTTCCTCATCTTCAACTCTACTAAACTGGTCATTCAGCTCTGACTGCAATTTTCCCATATTACTTTGTCATGGGACATGCACTCATTTGTGTCAGTTTTAAGATAACGAAAAAAATCATATTATATGTGGACTTCATCAGATCAAATCATAAATCCATGAAAATAGGCACCTAATGTAGACACGAGACTGAGGCACAGTAAAGGCTTTCACAGACTCATAACACTACTTCCTGTGGTACATTAAATTTTAGTATTTTTAGTACTTTTTTTACCTATTTTTACCTCTTGTGGTACTTTGGTTGAACGTGTGGTCTGTAAAAAGATGTAAATGGTCACAGGGAATAATCCCCTCTGGAGATCCTCAGTAATTGAGATGAAGTGAGAGAGAAAACTGCTGGACATTTAGACACATGACGTCTATGTTAAGACTCCTCCTCTGGTCCTCTTGTCACCACCACTGTTGGTCGAAGAAGGTAGATTCACGGGAGTAAACAGGTCTGTGTGGGAACCCGCAATTCACTTATAATGGATTCAGTTCTAAAAGTCTATTTAAACACCTGGAATAAATGAAAACAGAAATTACCAAAAATGACTCCTTAAGTGTTTACAAATCATTTATCAAAAGAAACTGAAGAAACCTGTTGGATTTCTGGGGTAAGATTTTGTCTTGAGGAATTTTTAAAGGTTTTTAAAGAATTCTATTATGCACAACGTTCATATTGATCACTTAGTGGTCTTTGACCAATCAGATCAACTCTCTCTTGGTGTGTAGTTCTGTCGAAAATATGTTATAAAGTGTGATGTTTAGTTGAGAGGCAATCAAAGTATTTTATTTTATTAGCAAATTGAGGAGCTGGTTGAGAGAATGTCAAGAGTGGGCACATCTATCATCAAGGCAAATAGGGGCTGCTTTGAAGAATCTACGAACAACAATATGCTGACTTGTTTTACACTTTTTTGGTCACTACATGATTCGTGTTTTATCATAGTTTTGATGTATTTACTATAATTCTACAATGTGTAAAAAAGTAAAAATAGAAATGCTCTTAGTAGGTGTGTCCATACGTGGAAGTGAAAAACAACAACAGCCGTTCCAGTGACCCCCATTAAAGAATGCTGGTTACAGGTGAAGCTGGATTTAAAGTCTGAGTACAAGCCAGTCAAGAGTACAAAAAAGTCCCCTGTGTGACTCAGGATATTCTCAGTGTGATGTTGCCAGATATAGCATTGTGTTAAGAAGGGCTTGTCTTTGCTGATCCAATTATTCCACACTGAGGCTAAGTTGAACCTTCTCAGCGAAAACCATTTGAATGCAATAAACAGAATTTAACAGTGCAATGTGAGAATCTGGCAACACCAAAGCACACATTTTGACACTTTTTTGCTGAGAGATTAACCAATTTTATCCCTGACATTATCATTAACATTATCCCAGACATTATCTCAGATATTATCATTAACATTATCACAGACATTATCACAGATATTATCATTAACATTATCCCAGAAATTATCACATACATTATCACAGATATTATCATTAACATTATCCTAGACATTATCCCAGACATTATCTCAGACATTATCATTAATATTATCCCAGACATTATCACAGACATTATCACAGACATTATCTCTAAGACATTATCATTAACGTTATCACAGACATTATCACAGACATTATCACAAACATTATCGTTAACATTATCCCAGAAATTATCACATACATTATCACAGATATTATCATTAACATTATCCCAGACACTATCTCAGACATTATCATTAACATTATCCCAGACATTATCACAGACATTATCTCTAAGACATTATCATTAACATTATCACAGACATTATCACAGACATTATCGTTAACATTTTCCCAGACATTATCACAGACATTATCTCTAAGACATTATCATTAACATTATCACAGACATTATCACATATATTATCATTAACATTATCACAGACTTTATCACAGACATTATCGTTAACATTATCCCAGACATTATCACATGCATTATCACAGACATTATCACAGATACTTTCACAGATATTATCATTAGTTTAGGTTATTTTTGGACTGAATGTGAAGCATATAAGACAAATAAGTATGTTGTTGGTCCGTAGCTGTTTCTGAAGGCCCATTGAATGGCATTTAAGGTGTGCTTACTATCAGTGATAACCCAGAGAGTAGACTGTAGTCTGATTACTGCTTTAGTCTGTGGCAGACTGTGTAACAGTTTTTTCAACTTTGACCTCTCTGGTTCTGTTCCTCAGCGCTCCATTGGTAATGTAGGCTGAGCGGGAAATTCGTCCTCATCAATTCTGCATTTGAGTCTCTCGGAGCCAGAATATGGCCTCCGTGAAGAACTCCATGTCTAAGGAACCTCTACTTGGTAACGGTCCTGACGAGAATGACTCTGAGGTGTCCTGTTTAGGGTCCGATTCGGACTCGGAGAGTGTCCTCTCAGAAGATTCAGTGCTTCCAGTCTACAAGTATGAATGTGCTTCACTGGACACCGCCGCCAAAACCCTGTATGAGGCATGCGCTCGTAATGATCCGTTGGCCCTCCAGAAGGTTCTGCAGAGAGGAGTAACTAAAGAGGAGGTCATGGAGGTGGACCACAATGGCTGGGTAGGGTTCTCTGGTTAGCCCACAGTCTGAGGGTTATTAGTTAGAGAACAATTGATGTTGGTATTAATTTTAGACGTACATCATTCTAATAATTATCTTTATTTATCCGACAGACCGGTTTGATGGTGGCATGCTATAAAGGTTTTTTGGATATTGTACAAGCTCTATACCACTGCCCCAACCTTGACATAAATCACCAGGACAACGACGGAAACACAGCACTGATGATTGCTGCACAAGCAGGTTAGACACACTCACTAGACTGATTGCTGAATCAGAGATACTTAAAAGTTATTCCTACTTCTATTTCATTTTTACATTATTTTGTATTTTTTGCATACCGATATCAACCAGCATGAAAATTGCAATTAGTACTTTCATTTCATTGTATGTATTGTAAACATAGTTGAAATTTTTTCATACATAATATCTGCATTTAAGTATTTAAATATTTAAAGTATTAGTCTTCACCTGAGTCTGCGGCTTGTTAACTCAAATGCTGATGGCAAACCCCGTAAGATCAATAATAAAAAAATACTTTTGAAAAGAGTATCACATATCAAAAGCATTTAAAACTCTTGTAGTAATATATATGAAAATATGCAGTGTCTCTGTGGCGTCTAATGGAGTTGACAGAAATCACTTTAGTTACATTTTGTCAATAAATAAAGTATTTATAAATACTGATTGACTCCTCTTTAAAGGACCCCTAAACCCATACAGATTTAACCTCAAAGGTGAGTCCAACCTAGTCTATTACGTGCACAGAGTTGAGTCCAACCTAGTATATTACTTGCACAGAGTTGAGTCCAACCTAGTATATTACTTGCACAGAGTTGAGTCCAACCTAGTCTATTATGTGCACAGAGTTGAGTCCAACCTAGTATATTATGTGCACAGAGTTGAGTCCAACCTAGTATATTATGTGCACAGAGTTGAGTCCAACCTAGTATATTACGTGCACAGAGTTGCGTCCAACCTAGTCTATTATGTGCACAGAGTTGAGTCCAACCTAGTATATTATGTGCACAGAGTTGAGTCCAACCTAGTATATTATGTGCACAGAGTTGAGTCCAACCTAGTATATTATGTGCACAGAGTTGAGTCCAACCTAGTATATTTCGTGCACAGAGTTGAGTCCAACCTAGTATATTATGTGCACATAGTTGAGTCCAACCTAGTATATTATGTGCACAGAGTTTAGTCCAACCTAGTATATTACGTGCACATAGTTGAGTCCAATCTAGTATATTATGTGCACAGAGTTTAGTCCAACCTAGTATATTATGTGCACAGTTAAACTTCTAAATATGTCCACTGTAGAAGAAACTGTGTGCCATATTTAAACACCTTTAATTCTATGGCTGATGGTTCTCGTGTCTCTCTTCAGGTCACACCATGACAGTGACCTACATTCTGAACTACTACCCCGGGGCAGACACGGAGATCCGGGACTTCCGAGGATTCACTGCACTAATCAAAGCTGCCATGCAGGGCCGGGACGATGTCGTATCTTCGCTCGTTATGGCAGGTGAGGATGCCTCCTACAATCTACCTGAATTTTCTTCTTCTTTACTGTCGGATTTATTTATTTTGCATTGGGCAACATATTCAAATAATTCAGGTAGAGACGTGGATATTGCTTCTCTCCTATCTGAAAAAAAATTAAGCAGTTTTTCCTTTTATTTGTGAAGCATAAGACGAACATGGGGTAAATCCTTGTATTACATGCCAATAGAAAATGCCTGAAGGCATGTTCCTTAACTCCCATTTGTTCTTCAGGTGCCGACCTGAATGCAATAGACACAACAAAACAGAAGTGTGCACGTGACTGGGCAATAAAGACGGGACGATTCGAGACCTTAAATCGCCTCCGTCGGCTCAACCTGCGACCAAGAGCTGAGCAATATACTGAGAGCTACGTCCCAGAGTGGCCAGACCTGAAGGTTCTGGTGGCTCAGACTTTAGCCAACAAGTGTGCTGGTCAGACGATTACTCAGCGCATCAAGTCCTCATTTGGCTTCAACTTCCCCCGAGACCCCCAGGACAACGGGGTATTGGACCACATGGTGCGTATCACCACCAGCATCCGCAGCCCTCTGGTGGCCATTGGCTGTCGGCCGTTATGCCCCACTAGCCCCCCTGAGGTGGGGAAAAGGCGCCTAGCCGTGCCCGAGCTGGTGAAAAGGCACTCAGAGAAAAGGCTGGAGGAGAGCTCTGTGTGCCACAGCAATGGTTCAGTCTCTTCCTGCATTCACTTAGCCAGGACCACGGCCACGTCCTGCTGTGCAGGCACTGAACGCAAGGGGAGCGTCATCTCCATAGCATCCACCGGGGGGCACACTTTCATCCCCAGGAACATGGTTCACAGGAACAGTGTGTTACCTTTCGGTTGCATCCCAAAGATCCAGATCGTGAAGTCCGGAGAGCCCACGCCCAAGAAGGAAAAGAAAAGAAAAAGACACAAGGGTTACCTGGAGCCGCCTGTATGGAAGTATAAGGCAGAAAAGCAAGAGAGAAAGAAGGAGAAGAAAGCAGCAGAGAAAGAAAAGGCCAAAAGGGAAAAGAGAGAGAAGAAAGGCCGCTAGTGGAGTTGAGATATCTAAGGCTGCCAACGTATTTCAATGCCACACATTTGTAATGTAGGCCTACTTTTCCTGGGGTTATAATGCAAACATTACAGCAGATTTGTGGCCAACGGAATACAGTTAAAATCTGTTTTATAAAGTTGTTTGAGCCTCTGAAGACTATTTGAAGTTTTGAAAATGCAGAATGTGAGTTAACCACCATGCCGCTAGATAGCTCTGTGGTATCTTCAGCAATTTGACACTTCCACGTAAAAACGTAAACTGAGACTGGGAAAAATATATACATTGTTAGCATTAGCAAACCTAGCTAGCCAAAGTTGCAATACAGAGTTTTCTTCAATGCAGGTGACATTGAAACCGTACAGAGAAGTGTCTGGAAAGCTATGTTGACCAGCTCGTCTTTCTTCACAAAAATGACATAAAAAATAAACTTTGACATACAGACTGGAATTAAATGTTGAATAATGTCAAATTTAAGGATCTGAAAATGTTCACGATTTTTATAAATTATTTTGTTCAGATTTGTTTTATGTTTTTTAAAACTCCTCCAAGACTTTTTATTTTTCATTATTTGTAATGCATTCGTTCAGTTGGCACAATAAATAGTGTTATGATGTTAAATTATTGTTATAAAATTATTGTTGAAATTTTTAAAACTGACATAGCTAAATGCTTCAATATAAAAGTATAAATAAATACAATCTATGTACAATATTTTTTCTTAAATTGTTTACCTAAAAATTCCTGCAGGCACATTATTTTTTTATTTTTACTGATATAGGCATTAGGAAAATACAATAACAAATACTTAGATGTATGCATATCCAATCCATACAATCTACAAGACGTTAGGCACATTTGTTGACCTCTTTGTATAACAAACAAACAAATAACAATATGAGGAAACATCAAACCCGTATTCAAGAGTGCAATGTATTATATGTGTATTGTATTGTTCTTTCAGAAATGCTAAACCATTGACATAAATGGTGTCGCTAATAGTCTACTTGTTGGGTTTATGTCAGCGCTCCTGATTGATCGGAGATAAGCAATGATACCCGAGTGACTACGATGATACCCGAGTAACTACGATGATACCGGAGTGATTACGACGATACCCGAGTGACTACGAAGTTCCGACGTGGCTTGAACGCGGATATGTACCTCTGCTGTCTGGGTTGACAGTCAACAGAAATACAGATAATCCTTAGAGAGAAATACCAGACACCTGGCCTGAATATTATTAATGCAATGCAATGGGAATATAGCGACCATGGCTGAGAAACATATAGTGTTCACCCTGCTCGTGTTGGTTGGATTAATCACAATTAGTCATGGTGAGTGTGTTGTTTTTCTTTGGGTTATGCTGTTATTCCGCCTGCTCAATTGGGTATTTACTCGATTTGTAATTCATTCTGATGCTATAATGTAAGTGAGCAAAACATGGCGCAAGGATTTGCTATAAAGCAAGGTGAGAGTTATAGCTATGTTATTGTTATTACATGTTATTATGGGTTATTGTTATTATTATGGGTTATTATAGGCAGAACCGAATATATACTATCCTGACCATAACAGGGACTAAATGGTAACTGACCAGAAGATAAATAAACCTAATTGACTTTAGGGTACATTAATCCTGAGCGTTAAACTGACCACTGTATCTACCACCATAGTACCGTTTCTATAGTTTAATTTTGTTAAGTGGATCGTCTGAACATCTTATTTTCGGACTTGGACTGCACATCTTTGCGATCTACCAAATATCCCAATTAAATTCCTCAAAACCTTATGGTTACTGTAAATATTTATTAGACAAAGTAACTTTTTGTTAAATATACGTAGGTCCTTATTTGTAGTTAATTGAAGTAAATATGTAGACAAACTTAACCGGGATTTCGACCGACTACACGCGGAGCCGGTTTAACCTGAAAGAAACCCAGACCACAAAAAACTGAATTATGGGGTTAAATGAATGGTCAAATGCATTGATACGATTTCCATTTTCGCACTCGGTTTATGGGAATAATTTGAAGTGTTTATTGGTCATAATGTTAGTGCAAATATTGGGCCATGAAGTGGCAAATCCAATGGTCCCACTTCAAAATGTCCTTTGTAACAATTATTGTCCTTAGGAGTAAAGTGCACAATTATTTCTATGGTGGTGTATTGGTGTAATATGGTCATTGAGACAAATACATGGTGTTGTTCTTAGTTTAAATATTGTACGTTTACAGTAACCCCGGTCTGGATTGTTTAATTGATTTGTATGATAAACTGAAGCTGTGTGGCATTTTTTTGGTTCCATGTCTTTTCTATCAGAGTATATAATATTTTGAAATCTCCCACTTTGCCACAATATTGATGGTTAGGGCCTCTAATAGAAATGGCAAATTTTGTTTTGCATGATCTGTTTTGCCCTGATTGTATTCATTTCCAAGTGTTTTAATTAATTATATATCTACCCACTTCTACCAATTGTGTCATATTGTATCTTCAGTCCCAGCTCATTAAAACAATAACTATTTTGATTCAAAATAACAGAATCTACACCAACTATAAGGGATCATAATTGCAAAAAATAAGGAAATAATGAGTTGGATTTATAATTTTTTTAATATGCTTTGGATACATTTTCTTAAGGCTAGTCAATGGCAAGTGGTAACCAATATTATCTGGAATATAAATTATACACACATTTTAGTGGATCAACTGCAAGCACAGAAAATAACACAATTAAAAAATATGGGTTAATTGATCCTACAGCACTGCTTAATGTTACATATCATAATGTTTTAATCTGCCCAGGTTTTCCAATAAAGATATGGGTTCCTTAATGACAAATTTGAGCATGATTATGCCATAATTTGTGAATCATATTTGTTATTTATTTTGCTTTCTGCTAGTTTATCTTGGTGTTTGAACTGAAAGCTCTGTGAACTCAATGGCTTGTGGTTTTATAGTGCAGAGCTTTAGAGCTTTTGCTGAGACTCCAACACAATGGCTTTAAGGAGGGGGGTTGAGTCTGACCTATTTAGCTGCTATACAGTTGGATATATTGTCAAACAGGACATTTAATCGGTGTTCTGCCAATCAGCCTATATTTGCATATGAGTAAGCTTATTGGCTACAATAGAAAATTATCCAATGAACTTTGGACGTAAATTATAGTATCAACCATACAGGTTGTGCAGCTTAGAGCATCCATTTTTTGCACTCATGCCAGACTGGAAGGCCGGATGCCTTTTTTGTCAATAAGAGACAAGACATGTGGTAAACCCTGAAAGGTGCCTTCCTCCATATTGTGGCTAGTCAGGGCTACAGACACAAACGCTTTGTTGAGTATTTGTACAAAATAACTACTCCATCATTTGTCTGCCATTTTCTTTCACCATAATAGGGTTTCTTTGTCTGTTGGATGTTGTTTGTTGAGCGGTTCCATTTCTGAAGTGAAGTTAGCTTATTAAGCCAATGATGGCAATGACACGTTGTTACTTGTTCCAGAGGTTTTTCGAATAACATATAATTGGAATATAAAATTACAAATATAAAAAGACAAATAACTGCTGTTTCTGAGGCAAGATATTTGTTAAAGGTTCACATACCTGTACTGTGCATTAGTGACAAACCAAAGCTCCTTTTTTTTTACACTTCTGACACTATTTCTTTATCTGTCTAAACATATCACAATCCCTAAAATCTCCAAACTGTAAAGCATGTTGCTATTGAATCTGTTTCCTCTTACGCATTCACTCCTAAACCTCATGTCTCTCACATAGGGCCTAGGCCGCTTGGGTCTAAATTCTACTCGTTTCGTTTCCTAGTGGCGGTGACACACCTTGCTTCAAATTCGGCAAAGGGCTACTTTATGTGGTGTGTGTGTGTCTGTCTGCTGCACGCGATCACTCAGATCCAATGCCAGGACACCAATGCAGTTTATTCTTTGTGCTTGAGACAAGAAGTCTACCATTTCTT
The DNA here is from genome assembly GCA_029465975.1 of Dallia pectoralis. Lineage (NCBI taxonomy): Eukaryota > Metazoa > Chordata > Actinopteri > Esociformes > Umbridae > Dallia > Dallia pectoralis. The sequence continues at coordinate 17,053,111 of CM055744.1, forward strand.
TCTGTTTAAACTGTTTCGTTACGTTAATGTTTTTATTAAAAGATCTGCCAAGATGTTGTACATTTGTTTGCCCATTGTTATGGTGCCAGCTTGACTATCCAAGAGACATAGTAGTTAAACAAGACCGTCAACTGAAATTTCTACTTTATAAAAATGTTTTTTAAATGTATTGTTTGGAGAGGTGTCAATTCAAGAACGGTAAAAACAGAATTATGTTTATACATCATCACTTAGGGGGAACATTGGGTAAAAAAAAATTCATTTGACTTTCAATGACTTTTATATTAATTTCTGAAAGTTATTTTTTTTTTCATTTTTAAACAATTAACTTAAATGAAGTAGATGTTAGATTAGATGTAAGACAAATTTTACACTGTATACAACAATTGCATATTTTCCTAGACTTCGGTCTGCGGTGAAGCAACCTGTAGGTACAACAGCCTGTCAAAGACCACAGTCTGTAGGTACAACAGCCTGTCAAAGACCACAGTCTGTAGGTACAACAGCCTGTCTCAGACCACAGTCTGTAGGTACAACAGCCTGTCTCAGACCACAGTCTGTGGGTACAACAGCCTGTCTCAGACCACAGTCTGTAGGTACAACAGCCTTTTGAAGACCACAGTCTGTAGGTACAACAGCCTGTCAAAGACCACAGTCTCTAGGTACAACAGCCTGTCTCAGACCACAGTCTCTAGGTACAACAGCCTGTCTCAGACCACAGTCTCTAGGTACAACAGCCTGTCTCAGACTACAGTCTGTAGGTACAACAGCCTGTCTCAGACCACAGTCTGTAGGTACAACAACCTGTCTCAGACCACAGTCTGTAGGTACATCAGCCTTTCGAAGACCACAGTCTGTAGGTACAACAGCCTGTCTCAGACCACAGTCTGTAGGTACAACAGCCTGTCTCAGACCACAGTATGTAGGTACAACAGCCTGTCTCAGACCACAGTCTGTAGGTACAACAACCTGTCTCAGACCACAGTCTGTAGGTACATCAGCCTTTCGAAGACCACAGTCTGTAGGCCCAACAGCCTGCCAAAGACCAAAGTGTCAGAGTTGGCACCTTAATGAAGACATTCAATGTTTTAGACTGGGTTTAACAGATCATTCAAGTCGACACCCCACTCTGTATAAACTACAAATCCCACCAATCTCCATCACCTGAAAACAGTCACTGACAGATATAATACAAATATAAAGAACTACATTGCATGCCAGTATGCCAGCCGGTGCCACCCCTTTCTGTGCCCTCACCTAGCATCCATTATTTGAATGTCCCTAATCCCTAACATCAAGCACAGACAACAGATAATCTTCTGAATATGTTAGGGGCTCCCCCCTTTGTCCTACCCCCCAGGAAGCTGACCTGGAGATGAGACAGTCTTATCCTTGGAACTAGGCCACGTCCTACCCCACTGTTATTGGTGATCTCAGCTCAGACTGGGTTGTACACATTCTTTAGAATCGCGACACAAAGGGCCAGTGTGATGTTACAAGATGTGTGTTTGTACTTTATTCAAAAATCACTTTTGATAACTGTGCAACTCATTTTCATTCAATGAATACAGTAGTGAAACTAGGTACAAGTTGAATATTATAATGAGCAGAAAAACAAGTGGCCAATACATACCAGTATAAATTACATCACAAAATCCCACAATTAAAAGAATAAAAACTGCCCATAATGCTAATATTTTGGGGTACGCACCCCAAACCTCTGAAATTCCCCTATGAACCCCGCCACCCAGATTTAAGATGCGCTTAATTCTTTATCTACATCACAGCTTGCGGGGCCAGTGCCTCAAAACTAGATCCAATAGGTTAAACTTAAAAATCATGTTAAACCTCATGTTTTTATCGTATTTTTTATTTTGTCCTATATGTATTTATTGTGGCCACTGGCTACTATTTTCTTTTATAACCTTTTATCAACCGTTCCTGCTGTCATGCAATGTCTGCTGTTTGTTTTGTCACAGCCCCTTTAGCCTCTTTAATACCATTTGACCAAACAAGTGGACCTGCCTGTGGATTAAAGCTACTTTGGTACATGCTGTCTTTTGCTAATGTATTGGGGGTAACAGCAAAATAATTTGTTGACAACATTGTCGCCTTCAAAGAAAACATTTTGCAGTGATATGAACCCATCAGAAAAATAACATTCTCTCTCTCTCTGGCTACGTCAGACATTCGTTAAAACACATATCAGATTTCCTCAATCCCTTCCCTTATATAACCCTAGGAAGAAACCTAAGGAGGAACCATGCTTTTGGTAGAGTACATAGCCATTGAGGCACAATGATTCTTTCAGATGTTAAAATGTTCACAGATGACAAGTAGTAGCAGAGTTTAGAAGTAGCAGAGTTTACCCTCAGTTTCACTCCTTGTTTCATCCAACAGTGACTGAAATTACAGTTTTTGTGGGTATTTCATCTAAACCGTTTGTTGTCCAGCTTTGAGGTGTAACTGCACCACAGCCCAGTGTGAGAAGAAAGGCTCCCAGTGTGAGACAGATGGGGCCTGCATGGCCTCCACATCCTTTATTGATGGCCAGGAGCAACACATCCGTATCTGCATCACCCGGGACAAACTGGTCCCCCCAGGCCAGCCCTTCTACTGCCTGAGTGCTGAAGGACTCCTAAACACACACTGCTGCTACACTGACTACTGCAACAGCCTCAACCTCAAAGTGCCATCTGGTGAGCCACACACACACACACACTGTGACAGACTGTCCGTCTGTCACTCATTACAAAACACTTCTTATTCAGTATTAGCAGGACATCCATATATCATCACATTATTCTCCCAGGCTGTGTATCCGTATATCAACACATTATACTCCCAGGCTGTGTATCCATATATCATCACATTATTCTCCCAGGCTGTGTATCCGTATATCAACACATTATACTCCCAGGCTGTGTATCCATATATCAACACATTATACTCCCAGGCTGTGTATCCATATATCAACACATTATACTCCCAGGCTGTGTATCCGTATATCAACACATTATACTCCCAGGCTGTGTATCCATATATCAACACATTATACTCCCAGGCTGTGTATCCATATATCATCACATTATACTCCCAGGCTGTGTATCCATATATCAACACATTATACTCCCAGGCTGTGTATCCATATATCATCACATTATACTCCCAGGCTGTGTATCCGTACATCAACACATTATACTCCCAGGCTGTGTATCCGTATATCAACACATTTTACTCCCAGGCTGTGTATCCATATATCAACACATTTTACTCGCAGGCTGTGTATAGCTTGTAAAATGTAAATAACATGTGAAATATGTATTCACTTTTGTTGTTTTTCTTCACTGTCTCTGTCAGTGACGTCCCAACCGGGCCTCACCAATGGCTTTGGTCCTAGTGGTACCTGGGGCCCGGTGGAGCTGGTGGCCGTCATCGCAGGGCCTGTCTTCCTGTTGTGCGTGCTGTCCATCATGGGCGTCTTCCTGTTCCATTACCATCAGCGAGCCTACAGCCACAGGCAGAGGTTGGAGGTGGACGATCCCTCCTGTGACCACCTTTACATGACCAAAGACAAGACCCTGCAGGACCTCATCTACGACATGTCCACCTCTGGTTCGGGTTCTGGTGAGTACTGGACTGCACCATATTCTTTTCCGTTTTGGCCTTGACTCTATGAGCCATATTCACCTGGTTGTCTCCCTCTGGGTCTGTGTGCAGGCCTCCCGCTGTTCGTCCAGCGAACCGTGGCCAGGACCATAGTGCTTCAGGAGACCATAGGGAAGGGCAGATTCGGGGAGGTGTGGCGGGGCCGCTGGAGAGGCGGAGACGTGGCCGTGAAGATCTTCTCCTCCAGAGAGGAGCGCTCCTGGTTCCGGGAGGCGGAGATCTACCAGACCATCATGCTGCGCCACGAAAACATCCTGGGATTCATCGCCGCCGACAACAAAGGTAAACGAACAGGTCTTTGACGACCTGTCACTGTAGCAGGTGTTCTGTACCAGGTGTTCTGTAGCAGGTGTTCTGTACCAGGTGTTCTGTAGCAGGTGTTCTTCTGTACCAGGTGTTCTGTAGCAGGTGTTCTTCTGTACCAGGTGTTCTGTACCAGGTGTTCTTCTGTACCAGGTGTTCTGTACCAGGTGTTCTGTACCAGATGTTCTGTACCAGGTGTTCTGTACCAGGTGTTCTGTACCAGGTGTTCTGTACCAGGTGTTGTATGGTCTCCAGGCTCTGAGCTCTGTCTCTGTCACTAGATAACGGGACGTGGACTCAGCTGTGGCTTGTGTCGGACTACCATGAGTACGGCTCCCTGTTCGACTACCTGAACCACTACTCCGTCACCATCGAAGGCATGATCAAGCTGGCACTGTCTGCAGCCAGCGGCCTGGCACACCTGCACATGGAGATTCTGGGCACACAGGGTGTGTGAGTGTGTGTGTGTGTTCACTGACCTTTGAATCCAGACACAGATAATTATTAGCGTTATTCAGGAAGACCATACTGCGATTATGGATGCTTATATAATATTTGGCCAACCTAAAACACACATTGAATCCCAACATGTCGACAAGCAGATTCCACTGATTGCCAGGAATGTCGTAACTGTCAGGTACGTTAACGTTCTCTGCCCATCTAGGCAAGCCGGGCATTGCCCACCGGGACCTCAAATCTAAGAACATCCTGGTGAAGAAGAACAGGACGTGTGCCATCGCTGATCTGGGTCTGGCTGTGCGCCATGAGTCCACCACAGACACCATCGACATTGCGCCCAACCAGAGAGTGGGCACCAAGAGGTACAGACGGTGACCTTTATATTGCTGTGTAAACCCCCCTCCCCCACCACTGACCTGACACTCTCATGCCCCTCCCCCAGGTACATGGCTCCTGAGACATTTACCTTTATATTATCGTGTTAACCCCTCCCCCAGGTACATGGCTTCTGAGACATTTACCTTTATATTATTGTGTTAACCCCTCCCCCAGGTACATGGCTTTTGAGACATTTACCTTTATATTATTGTGTTAGCCCCTCCCCCAGGCACATGGCTCCTGAGACATATACCTTTATATTATTGTGTTAACCCCTCCCCCAGGTACATGGCTCCTGAGACATTTACCTTTATATTATTGTGTTAACCCCTCCCCCAGGTACATGGCTCCTGAGACATTTACCTTTATATTATTGTGTAAACCCCTCCCCCAGGTACATGGCTCCTGAGACATTTACCTTTATATTATTGTGTTAACCCCTCACCCAGGTACATGGCTCCTGAGACATTTACCTTTATATTATTGTGTTAACCCCTCCCCCAGATACATGGCTCCTGAGACATTTACCTTTATATTATTGTGTTAACCCCTCCCCCAGGTACATGGCTCCTGAGACATTTACCTTTATATTATTGTGTTAACTCCTCCCCCAGGTACATGGCTCCTGAGACATTTACCTTTATATTATTGTGTAAACCCCTCCCCCAGGTACATGGCTCCTGAGACATTTACCTTTATATTATTGTGTAAACCCCTCCCCCAGGTACATGGCTCCTGAGACATTTACCTTTATATTATTGTGTTAACCCCTCCCCCAGGTACATGGCTCCTGAGACATTTACCTTTATATTATTGTGTAAACCCCTCCCCCAGGTACATGGCTCCTGAGACATTTACCTTTATTTTATTGTGTTAACCCCTCCCCCAGATACATGGCTCCTGAGACATTTACCTTTATATTATTGTGTTAACCCCTCCCCCAAGTACATGGCTCCTGAGACATTTACCTTTATATTATTGTGTTAACCCCTCACCCAGGTACATGGCTCCTGAGACATTTACCTTTATATTATTGTGTTAACCCCTCCCCCAAGTACATGGCTCCTGAGACATTTACCTTTATATTATTGTGTTAACTCCTCCCCCAGGTACATGGCTCCTGAGACATTTACCTTTATATTATTGTGTTAACCCCTCCCCCAGGTACATGGCTCCTGAGACATTTACCTTTATATTATTGTGTTAACCCCTCCCCCAAGTACATGGCTCCTGATACATTTACCTTTATATTATCGTGTTAACCCCTCCCCCAGATACATGGCTCCTGAGGTCTTGGATGAAAGCATCAACATGAGGCACTTTGATTCCTTTAAGTGTGCAGACATCTACGCTCTGGGGCTGGTCTACTGGGAGGTCGCACGCCGCTGCAATACAGGAGGTCAGACAGGCTGCACTCAACACCTTCTGTCCCCAATGGCTTTCTCTACACTTTATAGTCTATATATACAGTTGTATACAGTAATATGTAGTGCACTATAAAAGGGAAAGGGCTTCATTTGGGATTTCACTGTAGTCCGACTCTGATTTCACCAATAATCAGAGATCCAGGGCGCTGATCTTGTTTGACCTTTGACTGCCCTTAGGTATCCATGAAGAGTACCAGCTGCCCTACTTTGACCTGGTACCCTCTGACCCCTCCATAGAGGAGATGAGGAAAGTGGTGTGTGATCAGAAACTCCGCCCCAACGTGCCCAATTGGTGGCAGAGCTATGAGGTGGGTATCCATTGGCTGAGCTCTACATGTACATGCTCTTTGAAAAAAATCAAAAACTGAGAACAGGTTTGTCTAACAACAAATAAATGATTTAGTATTTTCAATGGGAGTATTTTATATGGAGTATTTTAAATGGAGTATTTTCAATGGAGTATGTGAATTCTGTGTTATGTGTTCTGCTCTACTGTATCTACATCTAGTTGTGGGCCCCTGCTGTATCTACATCTAGTTGTGGGCCCCTGCTGTATCTACATCTAGTTGTGGGCCCCTGCTGTATCTACATCTAGTTGTGGGCCCCTGCTCGTATCTACATCTAGTTGTGGGCCCCTGCTCTATCTACATCTAGTTGTGGGCCCCTGCTCTACTGTATCTACATCTAGTTGTGGGCCCCTGCTGTATCTACATCTAGTTGTGGGCCCCTGCTGTATCTACATCTAGTTGTGGGCCCCTGCTGTATCTACATCTAGTTGTGGGCCCCTGCTCTACTGTATCTACATCTAGTTGTGGGCCCCTGCTCTACTGTATATACATCTAGTTGTGGGCCCCTGCTGTATCTACATCTAGTTGTGAGCCCCTGCTCTATCTACATCTAGTTGTGGGCCCCTGCTCTATCTACATCTAGTTGTGGGCCCCTGCTCTATCTACATCTAGTTGTGGGCCCCTGCTCTACTGTATCTCCATCTCTCTCCACTCAGGCCCTACGTGTGATGGGGAAAATAATGCGGGAGTGTTGGTACGCAAACGGAGCCGCTCGTCTCACCTCCCTACGCATCAAGAAGACCCTGTCCCAGCTGAGTGTCCAGGAGGACATTAAAGTCTAAGAGGAACCCTAAGAGGAACCCTGTCCAAATGGTCTGAGAGCACCGGGGAGTCTGTTCTGAATCAGGAAAATGCATAAGCTGAGGAAAGAAAAGGAAATGCAATGACGAATGCTAAATACATAAAGAACTGTACATGAAGTAAGAAAAGAAACTCCTGCCAGTCTTTATAAAGCCGCCACTGTCTGAGTTGTGACAAGCCCTACCTCGCCTATTCAGCCATAACTACTGACAACCTTGTCATTCCCTGAGCCCAGCTTAAGCCTGCCTTCTGGTCCCAAAGTCTGTCTCTGCCGGGCCCTTTGTGGATCCCAGGAACAGTTGCTGCTGCTTTAAATGGGAGCTTATAGGGATTCTAATCAAATCCTAAGTCCTTCTCAGTTCTGTTCTTTCTAAATGGCTGCAGACTGCAGCCACTGATTCTACTTTTACAGCCTTTGACAATGTCCATAATAATCTAAATGACACGACGTATACTGTGTACCACTGTGTATTTAGTAAGAGGATGAGTGTAATTCCACATGAATCTTTCTATATTAAGTCACCAGTACCTTTACCCAGACATGTGAAAAGACACTGATGCTTTTACCTTTTAGTTATATATATATATTTTTGTTTGTCTTGATTTAGACCGTATGACTATTAGTTTGTCCGTACATTCATTGTTCCTGGTCAGGAATTGTGTAAACGGGAAAGATGAAGTCGCAGAATACTGTGTAGATTCAGGTTAAATTCTCCTAAAACAGGAATTACCAGATTTTTTTAAAGACAAGATTGTATATATGATTTTTTTTTTATTAAATATTTTAGAGCCATTGACTACAGGTGAACACTGGTTACTGCTTTTGGATAGGAGACAATAGGACGGTCTTGTGCTTTCAATCATCTACTGATAAACCAATGGAATAAATCCAAAGGAACACTACTGTACTCTTAATCACTGATAGTGCATACCTAGTGCATATACCTAGTGCATACCTAGTGCATATACCTAGTGCATATACCTAGTGCGCATACCTAGTGCATACCTAGTGCATACTGAGTACATACCTAGTGCATACCTAGTACATACTACGTCACTGCTATTTGATGTCTCCAATTACAACAGCATTTAGAGTCAATATTTCACTCCACTCGTTATTTACTTTTACTCCAGCTACATTAACTCCTAGATATGCAACATGTAAATAGTTTATATAATGATTTATCTCTGATGTCAAATCTTGATTTCACCCGGGTATTTTGTTTTCAGGAATGGTTGAAATAATAGCTTGCTTCACTATAAATCTTAATAGGTCCTTGCTGACGTGAAGCCTCTCTCCCTCGCGCTCTAAATCCTAAATGTTTACTGTGAGTTCCTGCTCAGCTGGGCCGATGTGTGTATTCGTCTCTTCACAGCACCACAACCAAGCCATTCTTATTACTCAACTATAGGAAGCACCAGTCAAAGCAGAGGATATTTATAATTGTTTTAATTCACGCTTTCCCAGATGAATGATGCTTATTCTGTGTCGCTATTGCACAGATATTGGGGTCAAAGGGTTAGTGAAACTGTGATGACCACTACTGATTCTGATCTGCTCCACAGGAAATATGTACGGCCTGTATATTTATTGGATATAATTGTGTCAATGATTAAACCTGTACTGTATAACTGGGGGATGGGTTGATGTTTCTGACTGGTCTAAAGTTGGGGTATAAAAGTGCTTGAGCCCATGGAACTGCCCTTTTCCTGCTTTAGACCAGCGCTGGTCTAATGTGAGAGGGCATATTGCTCCGTTGTTGTGAAGCAATATTAATGTAAATAAACCATCTGAAAAGGTAATCCGTTCGACTCGTATATCATTACACTCCATCCCATTCTCTACCATAATATATATTTTTAAAAAACTGTTAGCTCTTGGTGAAAGTCCAAAAGGAAATGACCTGAGTACATGTGTTTATTATTCCAGCAAACGTGGTTGCTCATGTTTATTGGCTGTGAGTGGGAGACCTGGATGTAATCAGCACACTGTTATGATGAACGGGGGACGCTGTCTGTCTTTGGTCGGGGATTGATCCTATGCAAATTTCATAGGCTACTGTTGGGATGTGTGTTCATTGTCTTGTTTTGAGCACACATACTGTTATAAGCAAGAAAGCATGACATGTTATGTTGCACTATGGCGTGTCTAATAAAGCACTGAAACACAAAAACACCCAGGTCTAGATATCCGGACAAAGAAATCAGAAGATGCTTTTAAAACCTGTTTCAGGACTTGTATACAATCTCGTCTACAGGTACTATTATCACCTATAATAATACATGCAATGTTGCTATGTGGTTGGTTTTTATTTTTCTCACAACAGTACACGGTGGAGAAACATTTTAATAAAATGCATTTTGTTCTATGCATCTTCCACTGAGTTTCTAAGGCAACCATAATCTGGCCTCGCTACACAATCAAATCAGTAGGATTTAGTCTCACCCCATCACACCTGCTCGGTCTGACATCACATCCTGCACTTCCCACTGACTAAAGGACACCAAACAGTTATAACCCTACTGCTGTAAGACTTTGGACTGCTACTGGGCCGACAGACATACAAACAAACAACGGGCCCCCTAGAGGTGAAGGCACAGTGGCACGTTTTACACGCCAGATCAACAACGCTAAGACGCGCAGTTCAACCAGGTAGCAAGGTGGAGGCGCTGTGGATCTGACTTGTTGGTCCAGCACATATTACTGAAGCTCTGACCCAGTCATAACTATTGACCTGTGTCAAGGTCACTCAGGTCTTCACTCTTACCCATCCAACAGGTTGACTATGAGAACAGACTTTTTGCTAACCATCTGATCTACTCAGACCTTGACATTTTTCCTTGCTAGATGTTCAAAGCATTATTTGCAGTAAGTGGTCATAATGTTTTGGTTCATCAGTGGGAAACTTGGTTTGAATCGGCTAACCACTGAAAGTCATATGGCTTGTCAGTTCCCTTCATACGTGTAGCTAATGTCTTAACCACAGCATAAAATACGTGCCAAGAAAACCATGTCAGAAAGGTGAAGTTGATTTTAGAACATGTGAACTGAAATTCACGACATTCACATTTTACATCTATTTTTTGCAAGCAAATACTTTTTTTTCCCCATCAAGACTCGGTAGTTCATGTGTTATCAAATGCACAACATAAAGGCTGGCTATATCAAATGGTAAAAAAGAACAGTTACCTTAGAAAGCGCATTCCTAACATGCAATGGCTACACCAAGCTCGTTTGGATGCATTCAGTTCGCTCTGGTTACATTTCAGATTGTTTTGCTCAATAGGGACTGAATGGGGAATCATGTATTGTCAACGCCCCCCCCCCCACACACACACACACACACACACACACACACAAAACACCCACCTTACAAATACAGAAGAAAAATTAAGACCAACAAAGCAACTCCCCATAAAAGAAACAATATTTATTGCTCATGCATTAACTTAGAATTTAGATTTACATTAGTAGAAAACAAAAAACATTTCCATTTTACAATTCTTATTTCATAACAAAAGTACAATTTTGAGAATTCATATTTTTTTTAAATGCGCTGCTAATTTATTGACCCAGGGGAGTCTCTGCTCCAAAAGAACACGAAATGGAGAACTTCTGGTATAAATTTAAAAAACTAAAAATGAAATCCTATAACAAGGGGATGAACGACAATTGAATTGACAAAAAGGAATGTCCAAAACGTCAAACACTTGAGGAAAACATGGTGATTCCTCAGAAGTACTCATAATATTCAGTCAGAAAACTAGAAGTTATGAGCATAAGTGATCAAACTCATCACAGATGCAATACACAAAAACAAATCAGGTTGGGAAAAAATTACTGTGCAAAGAAATTTTGAAGTTTTGGGGAACCTGACCAAAGGAAAGCCTTAAATACCAAATATTTCCAGGCTCCTCGGTCAACATGGATGTGTGTCAAGGTGAAAAGGGACAAACCAATTAAAACCAGAACCAAGCACCAATTCATAAAAGAGCTCTTCAAACATTTTTTTTTTACAAAACAATGATGTGGAATGTAGTTGATGCTACATAACAAACAAAAATGAACGTATGATTTCATAAATATTGAGTGGTAGCGCATAAAATATAAAGAATAAAAGACATCTCCATCTATATCAGTTCCATCTCCAATTAGCCTGACTTCACTTACTGTAAGCCAGGGCAGCGGAGGTGCCATCGTGTCTTTTTACATCTCCACTGTGATAAACATTATCATGTCATTCATGATTGGCTAATTGTGCGTTACACTGCAGCACCACACGTTCTATGTAGCACAGGTAGTAAAGCATGGAGCTTGATAGCACAGGGGTGTGGGTTTCATGTAATTAGGGCATGATGGGTAAATGTATGCTGCTAATATATGTCTCTACATACAGAACGGGAGATGCATGAATTGTCAAAGATGATGGCCGTGAATAGACAAGGGACATAAAGTTCACACCATCGGCCACTTTGTCCCGCTTTCGATTTGGGCTTTTTTGATTGCTTGGGTTTTGGCTTGGATTAAAAAGTGTCCTTCAAAAATGTCTGTGTCTATTTTGCTGGATTGAGTCAATAGACTTGATGTTTTCATGGAGAGAAAGAGAGAGGTCCTTGTGTACTAGATGAACATTTATACACTGGAGATATGCCGGTTACAGATTCCCATTTTTTCTCGTTCCTCGTCTTTTTAGTAGAAATCTCTTCATTACTCCCTCAAGCAGTTCCTGAAACACAAGATAGAAATTAACCCTCAGTTCACCTTCACGTGCATTTGAGACTGGGTTCATGCTAAATGACATTCACATTGTTTTGGATAGAAGCAGATTCGTACCCTTGTCTCCATCTCCATTTGTGAGTACCAGCGCCTGGAGGATGTCAGATAGTGAGACGATGCCCTTTACCACACCCTGCTGATCCACCACCACAAGCCTGTGTACCTGAAAGACCAGAAGGAGATTGAGAGACTCACTAGGAGAAATGTACTATATGACCAAATGTATATAGAAACCCCTACTAATGATTGACTTCAGGTGTTTCAGCCACACCCCTGTTCACAGGTGCATAAAGTTCATAGACAAACATTGGCAACACAATGGGTGGTACTGAAGATCTCAGTGACCTTAAGTGTAACACAATCATAGGATGCCTGTTTGGTGGAAGAGGGATAATGGTCTGGGGCTGTGTTTCAGGGTTTGGTGTAGGAGGGATAATGGTCTGGGGCTGTGTTTCAGGGTTTGGTGTAGGAGGGATAATGGTCTGGGACTGTGTTTCAGGGTTTGGTGTAGGAGGGATAATGGTCTGGGACTGTGTTTCAGGGTTTGGTGGAGGAGGGATAATGGTCTGGGACTGTGTTTCAGGGTTTGGTGGAGGAGGGATAATGGTCTGGGACTGTGTTTCAGGGTTTGGTGGAGGAGGGATAATGGTCTGGGACTGTGTTTCAGGGTTTGGTGGAGGAGGGATAATGGTCTGGAGGAGGGGGACTGTGTTTCAGGGTTTGGTGGAGGAGGGATAATGGTCTGGGACTGTGTTTCAGGGTTTGGTGGAGGAGGGATAATGGTCTGGGACTGTGTTTCAGGGTTTGGTGGAGGAGGGATAATGGTCTGGGACTGTGTTTCAGGGTTTGGTGGAGGAGGGATAATGGTCTGGGACTGTGTTTCAGGGTTTGGTGGAGGAGGGATAATGGTCTGGGACTGTGTTTCAGGGTTTGGTGGAGGAGGGATAATGGTCTGGGACTGTGTTTCAGGGTTTGGTGGAGGAGGGATAATGGTCTGGGACTGTGTTTCAGGGTTTGGTGGAGGAGGGATAATGGTCTGGGACTGTGTTTCAGGGTTTGGTGGAGGAGGGATAATGGTCTGGGACTGTGTTTCAGGGTTTGGTGGAGGAGGGATAATGGTCTGGGACTGTGTTTCAGGGTTTGGTGGAGGAGGGATAATGGTCTGGGACTGTGTTTCAGGGTTTGGTGGAGGAGGGATAATGGTCTGGGACTGTGTTTCAGGGTTTGGTGGAGGAGGGATAATGGTCTGGGACTGTGTTTCAGGGTTTGGTGGAGGAGGGATAATGGTCTGGGACTGTGTTTCAGGGTTTGGTGGAGGAGGGATAATGGTCTGGGACTGTGTTTCAGGGTTTGGTGGAGGAGGGATAATGGTCTGGGACTGTGTTTCAGGGTTTGGTGGAGGAGGGATAATGGTCTGGGACTGTGTTTCAGGGTTTGGTGGAGGAGGGATAATGGTCTGGGGCTGTGTTTCAGGGTTTGGTGGAGGAGGGATAATGGTCTGGGGCTTTGTTTCAGGGTTTGGTGGAGGAGGGATAATGGTCTGGGGCTGTGTTTCAGGGTTTGGTGGAGGAGGGATAATGGTCTGGGGCTGTGTTTCAGGGTTTGGTGGAGGAGGGATAATGGTCTGGGGCTGTGTTTCAGGGTTTGGGCTCATTAGTTGCAGTGTATTGTCATCTTAAGGCAACACAAACAACAAAAAACACCTCAATTACATTTTATGGTGAGAAAGCCTTGCTACTTCTCCATATTTCTAAACCGTGGACTCAACAGTAATCCAATGTGTGCAGACAGGTGTGTGCAGACAGGTGTGTCTATGACGCTCACCTCTGCTTCTACCAGCCGATTAATTATAGACTCCAGGGTGTCATGTGTGTTGCAAGTGAGCACTCCCTCAAAATACTGAGAGCGGTGCTGCAGGGCTTTAGTCACAGTCACATCCAGGTTGTTGTAGGTCTTCTCTGCTGCCAGGTTCTGTGGGTCACATTATAGGGGCTACATTATGCCGGTCACGTCACTGTACGGCGGTCAAGTCACAACGGTCACATTAGTTGACAAATCAAAAACATTTACCCTGGCAAAAAAACATATGTAAAGGGTTGAAACTAAAATGTATGCACATTTGTTTACGTGGTTTAAGATTATATTAATTACCAAATGTATATCTTGGTAATTAAAAAAAAATATATTTTCTAGAGGGGGGGTATTGGGTTTGACATTCTTGCACATGATTAAAACCGCTGTTTTTCTTTTCCAATATTATTAAGACATGTGTAATAGTATGGTAATTCATGCAAAATGGGTCAACTTCCCGCACATTTATCTTCCAAACGTTTTAGTAACTTAACTACGTTTTTTCCAAAAACAAACATGTATGAAAGATTTGGAATTATTTGCCTTTCAGTCAAAGGGCATTGAACATAATTCTGGTTAACATTTCCTGTTATCTTTCTGTTTCTTATCTTTGTGTCTTACAAACACTAACACTGAGATTTAACTAGACTTGATTAAAAATTGTTATTTGCTTTTATTATGTAAAAGGCCAGTTTCAATGCAACCCACAGCTGACTGGTACTTACAATGACATCAAACTTGGAATAAATGTCCACCACACGACCTGTGTGGGAGAGAGTGACAGACACACAGGTATATAAATACATACGAGTATACAAGTACCATAAACACCAGTAGAGTGACAGACACACAGGTATATAAATACATACGAGTATACAAGTACCATAAACACCAGTAGAGTGACAGACACACAGGTATATAAATACATACGAGTATACAAGTACCATGAACACCAGTAGAGTGACAGACACACAGGTATATAAATACATACGAGTATACAAGTACCATAAACACCAGTAGAGTGACAGACACACAGGTATATAAATACATACGAGTATACAAGTACCATGAACACCAGTAGAGTGACAGACACACAGGTATATAAATACATACGAGTATACAAGTACCATGAACACCAGTAGAGTGACAGACACACAGGTATATAAATACATACGAGTATACAAGTACCATAAACACCAGTAGAGTCTGGGTATACGAGTACAGTCTACCATAAACACCAGTAGAGTCTGGGTATACGAGTACAGTCTACCATAAAACACCAGTACAGTCTGGGTATATGAGTACTGTCTACTGTAAACACCAGTAGAGTCTGGGTATATGAGTACCGTCTACCATAAACACCAGTAGAGTCTAGAAATACGAGTACCGCTGGTCTCCCTCACTCACCGTTGTCATCGATGACAGGTAGAGCAGACACCCTCTGCTCCACAAACATGCCCAGGGCCGTGTAGAGAGGCGTGTCATAACGCACCACTGCAATCTTCTGGAATGTTCCGATACCCAGCTCTTCTAGAGTCTGACCTAAGAACTCCGGTTTGGGCATCTCTGATATCTGGTAATGATAATAACAACAAGTAGCATTAATGTAACAGGGCCAGAGAAGTCATGCAGAAATGAGACACTACAAGACACCAAAATCAGCAAACATTGGAGTGTGAATGTCAGTAACACGGCCTACTGTCCACAGCCGACTGCTGAGAATGAGACACAGAGATGTCATGGAGGAACAGCAGGTGATCGAATGTGTTGAAAGAGAGGAACGAGGAGAACGTGAGAAAGAGGAGCACAGAACCCACTCACAAAGAGCTTGAGGAACTTGAGGATTCTTTTGTGCGTGAGGATGTAGAGGGTGTTCCCTGTCAGAGGATCTATAACAGGCAACCTGTGGATCTTATTCTTCAGCAGAGACGACACTGCATCATATAGACTGAAACAGCCATAAACAGAACCCATTAAAACATGTACAGCAGTATCAGGCCCTTTAATGCAAATGTAGGTAACTTCAAGTAAAGCTGTCACCATGGCAGCATATATATATATATATATACACCTTGCATTAGGGAATATGCTGACCAGGGGCTTAGAAGAGTCTTGAAGGTAATCTTCTACAGGGGGGGAAAAAAGAATTGGCTATTTAGTTTTCATTACGGATCAATCACTTATTTTCACATAGTAAATGTGCATACCTCTCCACGTCTCAATCTTGTGCTCCTCCAGCTCATATATCTGCACCTGAAACATTACAACAGAAAACAACTGTAACTAACAGGGTGGTGAGGGGGCGGGTAAACTGTAACTAACGGTAACAGGGTTGTGGGGGGGGGGGCAGGTCAACTGTAACTAACTGTAACAGCTTGGTGGGGGTAAACTGTAAATTAGGCACTATTTCCGTATTTAGCTTAGCTGATCTAGCATTGCGCTTACAGAACAAAGATTTTTCATTAGTGGACCACGTCAAACGTGTAGGTACTCACTCCTGTAATTCCCCAGTTCCTCCTGAATTAGTTAAATATAAAGTAAAAGTTAAGGAGAAAGCAAAAACAGTCCTTACCAAAGGTGACTTGTAGTAGCGATGGAGGATATTAATGAAGTCTGTGATGGTCAGCATACCTGCAAAAAGGCAAAGAGAAATCAAACAATGAACAAAGCCTACCTATTGTGCATCACCAACTTCTGTTTGCTGGGCTTTTTGAAGAACTTCCGAATTGGGTTTCTTCGCCAAGTCTGTTCACACGGACACACACACGGACACACACACACGGACACACACACAGAACTTGTTCTGACGACTAGCTGCAGCATGCAGAACATTTATTGACGCCTACCTACAAAACACTGCTTCTTACTGTCCCAGAGTGGCGCAGCTCTCACTCCATTGGACACCAGTGCAAAAAATGCCTTCTTAACCTATGACAAGATGAATACAGTTACTCATCCAAACATCAAGTGTCTGACAGAAAATATTTGAAAGCAAAAGGAGATCTTGCCTGCAGTGAAGTATCAAACACCACCAACTTGGAGCTGGTGGGGACCAGGTCATAGCACTGATGAGACTTCATAAACCGGGTGTAGACATTATACTCTGAGTCTTAAAGAAAAAAGAGAAAGGTCAACGCTCTTTCAATTCAGTTCATGATTATCCTACGGGCCAAGGGATAAGTACAGGTCCAAAGACTTTCCACAACAACCATTTAGCTGAATATTTGTTTTTGTAATCAAAATGGTCTAGCCATCACTGACAATTTCAAAGAAAATATTTAATATGACAAATATTTCCAAACGTGTTGGTCATTAACACACCTGTGATTTTCCTTTTATTTGCAGGATGATGGAATGAAGATAAACAATAACAATGAGCCTGCTAACTAATCACATTGCCTAAATTATTGTCAATAAATCCACATTTAACATCCAACAGCGTCAAAATCAGTTATATACGTCAGTTCTCCCCAATTCATGCAGTGGTCACTTTCCAAATTTAAGCAAGATATTTACCTTCTAGAAGTGGCTCCTTTTTATAATCCACGTCATCAACTGCAACTGAGATCTGAAAGAGAGCACAGGTTAAGTATCTAGCATCCACCAGATGAATAAATTACAGATAAAAATGGAAACGTCCAGAGACACAGCACCATCCCTAAATGTGACCCGATGGGGCTTCAAGAACAACAGGTCAGCAAAATTTCACCCAAATATGAATCTACATCAGACTATTGCTTTAAACCAGTTTGTGGTTTGTGGATTTGTGGATTACTACCTAGTGGTTGGAACTCACACCTTGTGTGTTTTGGACATTCGTTGTAAAAACAAGCCATGTTGCATCTTGGGTTAGTTATAGAAACACTTGGTATAGCAGATGAAGAAACACCCTGCATTGGGACAGGAAATCTTATTAGAAAAGTATAGAGTACAGGAACTGGGGCAGTATTCTGATGATTTTCTTATTGATGAAGATGTGATCAAAATACATTTGTTTGACTGGTGAATGACATATTCTATGGGCTATAACCCAATGAAAATATGTATTTAATCAAATTAAGCTTTGAGGTAAAACATTGTCTACCCTGGGCAACCATGACGTGAGACAAGCTGTTTGTTGAAATTTATGAGAAATTACTGTGAATCACTGTTTAACCACCATAGCCAGGGCAAACAAACTATAGTACCATGTAAAAATCCCCACTCAGAGGAGTGGTGAAGTTTGCATGTATGTATGATGTCTAGGGTTCAATCCCCAGCTTCTCCCTAGGTCGCCGTTGTAAATAAAGGTTAAATATAAATCATTTAAAAAAGCACCTAGACATTATTTCTCATGGACTCTACTACATCAAATCTCTCTCAAAACCCAATGGATGCCACTTCAAGAAAAGTCATTTAGGACTCAAACCAACATGTTCATAGCCATAATTATAAAATGTTTGCTTTGAATCCTAACTGATTATTGGTTGACAGCCATGATTAATGAGACCACACGTGACCGGTAAGACATCGCATTAATTTTTACTGCTTTAGATGTTTTAGAAAACCTCTTTAAAATAGCAATATACAACGTTTGTGGTGGATTTCCCAAATACTCTGCTATACATTGTGCCGATGCCAGCTCTATGCCGGTATAGTAGCCAATTATCACACTCGTTTGTGCATGTTTGTTTAGAAAGACCTTTGGAAAAATATATACATGAGACCGAGCAGGCAAAAAAACATTCTGGCTAAATGCTGGCTGTAAGAATTGTCTATACATCCACACCATACTGAAATACAATAACATTTAACTTAGACATCCTTCATTTCATTTGTTCTGAAGGCTAATAATACTCCATTATAAGTATATTCAAAATCTGAAAACGCCGGCAACTCAACTGATGCAACCCGTGCAGAACTAGCGTGTCAACCGCAGAAAACCGCACCAATTAATCCATTCCTTACCAGGTAAACTAGTTTGTGCATATAACAATCTACATGACTAGGTCAGGGTACTATTGTTAAAGACAGGAAATGGACATCTGACAGTGATGCAAACAACTGCCGTAACCTAACGGACTTAGTTGTATCATAGAAGTTGGTAGCGAGATACGCAAGCTAGTTAGCTACCAAACGACAACAGGTCGACGTGTATGTTGGTAGCTAGTGTGTGGTTGAACCACGTTAGTTAATAGCAGTGTGGTTGAACCACGTTAGTTAATAGCAGTGTGGTTGAACCACGTTAGTTAATAGCAGTGTGGTTGAACCACGTTAGTTAATATTAGCATGTGTCAGTATGTAGCTCGTTCATTACTGCCGACTGGTGAACGTCATGCTAGCTAACATAATGTCTTGCGGTGATGATGCTAAGCTACTTACACACTCCATATTCCATTCACTGTCTCGCCTTTGCTTGATTGAGTGAGTAGCAACTAAACCAGCAAATGTTCCTATCACGAAGGACTTCCTCCCGGGGAATATTAGCTGGAGAAACAGATCTGAAAGTCGTATGACTAGTATTGGAACTTAACCGGAAGCGCGCCCTCACTTCCGGGCAGGGTGTTTAGCCGGGTTCGTGAACTTAGTCCAATAGGTTTAAATGAACCAATTCAAACGAGGTAAAACATTTTCAGAAACACATAATATCAGGAACACTCGCTTTCACATTAAAATAAAAGCTGGAAAGTATCAAATGATTGCATTATGTTAGCGTTGTTACTAATGTGCATAGCAAAACGGTGTGTGGTATATATACATTTAACAGATGAGAGCTGTTCATAGGCACAACACAGCGCATACATATTAGCAATATTTCACAACCCCTCAAAATGGCTAAATGTACTTAGAACCCGGTCATAGATATATACACATTGTATATATCTATGGAACCCGGTTAGTTAACATTTTTGGAGCAGTAAGTGATGTAATTTCCAACCTGTGGTATAGTCTTGTATATCACAGTTATCAGCCAATAATCATTCGGGATTAAGGCCACCCAGTAGGTTCAACCAATAGCACACATGGGGGTGTGGTATATGGCCAATATTCCAGGGGTAGGCTGTTCATTGTGGAGTGTCTGTCTTGACTATGCACTTAGCCATGGTAATGGCAATCTTTCACAAAGCCCGAGATGCCTTGTTGCTCTTATAGCACATTTACCAACTCAGTAAGACCAGTAAAAAGTGATGCCAATGACCAGAGAACAAAGTGGGTTAAATGTCTTTACCATGCCGGCTCAGGAATCCTGTTCATCAGCTGAAAGAGGATGTTTGTAACAATGATGATTGACTGTAGGGGTTAGCGTTAATCATGCCTGGATGCTTCTTTGACCTGAAGTCATGTATAATTGAGTAGAGACTTCTTACAGGTTCATCAACCACTGTGGTGTGATAATGTTGTTGAAAACAGAGCTAAAATCCACAAAGGTGTACATCATTGGATTGTCTAGCTGTTTTATAAAGCCCTATTTAAAAAAAGTTGTCACAAAGTGCTTTTACAAACACCCAGTGTGAAATCACATGTGCTTTGTGCTCTGCCACTGACTTCTGTCAGTAACCTTGGCAATATTTCCTGCACAAGAAATGCAACCTTGTTTCAGCTACATACGTTTTTTCCTACAGTAAAGACCTTAGCTTCGTTTCATACAAGGACAATGACATAGTTCTAAACATCCTAATTTCTCTACCATTAATGTTGCTGCCTGTTGCAGAGATGAAATTCAAATTCCTAGTCACAGCTATTCATATAAATTAATAATAGCAAATATAATGTAATAAAATAGAAAAGGAAAACCTTTTAAAGGAGTAAAGGATTTATTTATATGTACAAAAATGTTTACAGCATGATTGCCAAGTAAACTTTGACGAACGTGGAGGTATTGGTGTTCCCAGATGGGTTGTAGTCATTAATCCAAACAGTTGCATTTTGAAACAAAAACAAGAGTTACAATTGGACATTTCAGGTAGGCTACTTCCCAATTTGTTCCATTAATGTTTTTTAGTACGGTATTCATTTACAGAATTATTGCAAATTGAATGTTTTGCCACTAATAGTTTCATCTAGTTCCCATCAGAAAAAACACAGGTATTACTCTCCCCATTCAATTCCGTTTCTAAAAAAAACATGTAGCAAGAAACAAAACAATTTGCACTAAAATCTGCAATACAAATACACTCCCTAGTATCCCAACATTAGGTCAAGTCAACAGAGAAAGAAAAAAACCTAGAGCCCCTTATGTCTGGTAGGGAAGCATGTATGAGCAAGAACAAGGAGATTGAAGAGTAAGGCACAAGACACAGCATCACCAGCTCCTCAGACCATCATCAATCACCTAGCAATACTTCTACTACTTACGTGAGGAGAAGCACTACTAAAACCTTTTTCTTTTACTAAAAGATGAATAATAGATCATAGGAGTGGGCCTTCTGGATAAATTAAGGTAATGTCAGTACACTTGGTTGTCTGTTTTCTTCTGTAATGCTAAAGTGGCACAACAAATCAGGTTATGGTGAACAGTGTTTTAGCTGCTAATCCCGGACTCTTAACAAACCTTTTAACCAGAATAATGGGCTTTAGGACCACCATGTTTTGCATGAATAACCCTATAACTAAGGTCAAATGTAACCTGTAGATGCCGTGGTCCACATTAACTGGGTTGCATTCCATATTGGTAAGGAATTATCAGTAAATGCAAAAACTGCAATTTATTCTCTTATTACAGTCAATACATTTTATTCAAAATGCTGCATTATGAACAAAAAAGTGTACTGTCACATGAAAGAAAACAACAACACCATCAAACATCTGTCTAGGGTCTAGTTCTCTGGGATCAAAAAGCCAGAACGTATAAATATAACTATCCCTTCCACTCTCTTCTAATCTAATCTTCATTCAAGGGGGCCTAGATAATTACTGTTTAATTATACAGTCAAGTGACAGGTAAATCAAAAAGGGAAGAGTCCTCAAGTTATGCGGTGTTCTAAAAAATAAAAATTGGCATGATTTACAGTATGAGTGAAGTATATCCTGAAGTTGACCTGAACATGGCTCTGTACAAAACAAAATTGTAAAGACCAATGCAAGAGAAATTATATTTCCGCAACACACATGTTGTGTGAAAGAAAACTAATTGCAAAATGCTATAACCAAGACATTAACCATTTGTGAATTATAGTGAGTTTTTACACTCATACGAACATAGTGTAAACTGTGGGCAATACTCTGCCATGGCCAGTATAGTCAGTGAAGTATACAGATGACCTGAGAATACGAGTCAGGCATGTTTTTATGCATTAAGTTCGGCCTTTACTATGTACACGGTAAAGCTAGCCTGTGAGTGTTCTGGACTCTAGCCAGTCATTACTCATCCTCTACATACATGATTAGCTAGTTTATAGCAATTATTCAAATATCAGGAATATGTTTTTGTTGTTGTGAATTTTGGGCTTGTAACACCTATTTTGGCATATTCATAGGTTTTGTTTTCTCACGAGGGTTTGGTTAATTCTCAACCAAACATTATAGAGACATCAGTAAAACAGACAATGAAACCTTGTGTGTGACACCAGTTGGTTCTCATTAAATCAGCCGTGAGTGTAATTGACTGCTTCTGAAAAACACTGTTGAATTGTAAAGGCCACATTGCAACGGCATCCCCGCGATGCTGCGGCGTTCCTAATTGGCCGGCTGGTGATGATGTGTCTCCTGGCTTGGCCAATGAGCTTACTGCTGTCCCGGTGAGTCCCTTACATCACTGCACACTTTGATTCCTCTGACGGAACATTTCCATCCGCCCTCTCCATCTCCAGAATGATCTGCTTGAACACCTCTACAGCGGTCTGTAATGCAGTAGAAAATAAAAGGGATGTAATGCTTCAGAATGCACACGTATGATGAGAAACTGTTTTGCTGCAGAGATTATTCTGTTTTCACCTCGTTCTCCTTGGCAGAGGACTCCATGAATGCTGCTCCCCATGAGTCCGCCAGCTTCTTCCCTTCCTCTGGCTTTATCACCCTGAATGAAGGACACACTGAGCATGATGTAATGCTATCCAATACACTTGGCTTCAAAAGGTCAGGGGGAATAAATGTAACTGTGAATGTATTTGACCTAGAATATTTATAAGACTCTTTGCATTTAATAATTATAATTCTTTCTAAAGCCAACCCATCGAGGAGTTTTTCCTAGCCGCTGTGCGTCAACTTGTTGATGCGTGCTGTGTTGGTTCTGGCTGGGTGTTTGTAAAAGCACTTTGGGACAACTTTGTTGTAAAAAGGGCTTTATAAAATAAATTTGATTGATTCATTTGATGGAAGTGTAATCTTAGGGTTTTCCACATACTGTGTGGGAGCACTAGGGCATCCTCCCTTTATGTAGTTCAAGTATGCCTACCTTTCCATGTGGAGATCTTTTTTGTTCCCAACAAGAACAGTTGGCACACTGAAAAAAACAAAATCCTTTTAAAAAATAGTCAGAAGAGAGATCAAAAGCAAAGTCAAAGCATTTATAATGTCTGTTAACTTACTGTATTTTTCCAACCATATCTAGCAGCTTGTCATGAAGAACCTGAACAACTTCGAAACTGCAAATATTTCGATATGTAAGAAGAGGAGAAGTTAACAGGGTGCACAAGTGCAATGAAACTCTAAAGACACAGCAGAGGCGCATGGTTAACAAAAGGTGAAAGGTAAAAAAATGATTAGCACCAAATAACATGTACATGTGACTATTTACCTTTTCATGGAGGTTACAGCATAAACCAAGACATAACCATGTATGTCCATCGAATGGGACTGAGGGAAAATAGAATACTCATCCTGTAGAGACAAGTGGGAGCTTTTGTTAGAGGAATTGCAAAAGAAACAAAGACCTACAGGTACTTCTGAAGAGAATATTGATTGTTGTTTTTTATTCATTACCCCTCCTATAAGGGTTGTCTGAGTGTCAATCTAAAACTATCTTTCAAGTTGACCAACAAAGTCTAGGTTCAAGCTTTGAACAGGGATTGAGCTGACGAGTGGGAAGCTCTATGGGTGATGCAGGGAAAACAGAACTGTAACAGTGTTAAATGACATCACTGTCTTCACTTCTGAAACAGTGACTAGTTGATGCATATTATTTTGTGTTTCTGTACCTCACAATCAAAGCACTGAATGCACTGCTTGTAAAATTGAAAAATATTTATAATGGCCCACATATGAGAAAATTCTCACATTGAGATTATTCATAATTATCTGCAAAATATTGTGCACTTAATAATGACTCATGTCTGTTTTAACAGTGCTAATTTCTTATTTAAAAGTGCTGAGAAACATAAGAAAATAACACAAGTAATCCAGTTTCGAACAAATACATACCTGACCAGCAGTATCAACCAACTGAAGATTGAAGTCTTGACCTTTGACAGACACCATTTTGTTGAAGGCTGAAAAAAAAGTAGGACCCAATGGTTGTGCCAGAACACTTATGGCACAGGTCAAACCCTGGTTCTATGCAGAGCAGTGTCCTCACCTTGTACTTGATTAATTAATTAGGCCACTAATTGGTTAGGTTCTACCTTCACCTGGTTGTTTATGGCTGATCTGGAAACTAATTTAAAGGTAAAACAAAAACCTGCATACACTAGGCCTTCCGTGGATCGGGTTTGCCAACCCGCGATTTAAGGGGAAAACATTGTAATTGCTAGATATAGCATGATCATATCCACAGTGATGTTGAAATGCCAATAATCCGTTTACTTATTCATGCAAATTCATTCTGAAATAAACATCATTGTGTGTAACATATAATAACAAAACAAATGGATCCGGTGATTAAGTAAATAAATACTTACTGTTTTCAATGGTAGGATCATAGGAATCTACAAACTGCCCTTCCACAAACTGTATTGTAAGAGACGACTTTCCTATAGAGGCAAAAGAACAATTTAGTAAATAAATATAACTTTTAATTACTTAATAATTCATTGGAATGACAGTTTAATGGCATTAGCAAGCGACAGTTCTAGAGTTACATTGCCTGATTTTCTATAGTAGATGGCTATCAGTTGTAATAAAATAAGAATTTTTCACATTCTGAGGACAGATAAAGTATTTCCCTCAGAGCCTGGTTCCTCTAGGTTTCTTTCTAAATTCGTCCACCTGGTAGTGTTTCCTAACAGGCTTCGGGCTGGGTGTTTGTAAAAGCACTGACGTTGGGAAAAGGGCTTTATAAAATAAATAAAAATACTTTTGATTGTAAATCCCAAATAATATAATCTGCGAAAAATGCCCATTCCACTACAAAAGTGTAAACATGACATATGCCGCCCAAAGCCGTGCAGAGTTTGTTTAAAAAAAAATATATATATATATATAGATATATAGGCATTGCCGGAGTACACATCCCATACTCATTTATTTATAATGAACCGTTTACTGTTTCAATAACTACTCACGTAGCGGTGAGTTGAATATATCTACTGAGAAATAAACTGTACGTTTTCATTTTATGTGTCTTAAGCAGCAAGTTGAATAGCGGTATATGACCATATTCAGTATATAGATTGGGCCACGTTAGATAAATGATAGACCTTCGCTGGGGTGCATCTTTCCGCAAAGGCATCACTTACACCATACTGTATGGTGACTCACTGAGTGGAACGGGAGGGCTACAAATATATAGCTGTTTTCTACATAGATATAACTACAAGACAAGAGTTTATATTTTCTCCTAGATACATACCGTATTTCATATTTACATACCACACTATAGAATCACATTACCACGCTATAGCATCACGTTAATGTCATGGTAATAATAGAGTATCCGGACAGTCATGAGTGAATACCCTCTGTTCTGTAGCTAGCTACATGTGGCTAGCGGCTAGCTATGCAAACAAAAACAAAGGATATCTTGCTAACTCGTTAGCTAGCGTGCTTTACTCACCTACAGATCTGTAACCAATCACAGCAATCTTCCTGTATTTAGGCTGAGGCATTGTTTAAAAATATCCACTTGAATAGATCTGGAAATGTATTATTGTACTTTTAATAACGAAACCAAAACTTTATCGCAGCATTCGTATCACACGTCACGTGACAACAACAAACTTTCAGAGCGGCTCGACCGAACTCCACACCGGGCCTCGAGTTTGCTTCAGAATGGATCTAAAGCGGTAGGAAATCGTAGTTGGACTAATACGTCCAATGTACCGGCTATCAATATAGTTATGTATGTCGATAATTACTTTGAAAAAATAAAAACACGAGTTTTGGAACTTAAAACGGGAAACCAAAAGGGCTGATTTCACAGCGTTGCGCGTCGCCTGCCACACTGTCGGAAACTGGATGAGCACACCGTCGCAAAATGACATACGTCAGAGCTTGAGGGTAGGCTTGAGGCTAAATAAGCTATAAGTCCATAAACTATCTGTATTACAATCTAGTTTCAAATTCGTAATTTCTTTATTTGTCATAGCAAACCACAACCAAACAAATGTTATTATTTACGGGTAAAGAGCTTTGGTATGACAGAAAAGGAGTCTTGCATTGCATTGATAAGAAGGAAAAAGTGTGTTTTGTGAGTGTTTTTTTGATTAAACAATTAGTTTTGTCATGTTTAGATGGGTAGTAACAGATTTGGAATTATACTGCGGGAATAAACCAAACGTTCACTGACACAATATCGCGAGATTTCAGAGAACGCCTGCTGCGTAGATTTCAAACGAGTCGTGAGTATTCCTGAAAAAGGCAATGGGCAATATCCCGAGTACACACATATTAAGTTATATGAATAACCCACAGTACTTTAAATATGGTCAGGGAGTTGTCTGTACAGTAGCCTATAGTAAAGTCAATTGTTAACATAAGAGAGAAAATGTTGATGCTGGAAATGGGTGGTCACGGTAGTAACGCAACGATGACTAAAGAAGATCAATTACAATTCAAATGTATGCAATTAAAAAAATATTTTGTATTTCTTAAAAGAGCTTATCGTGTTTTCGTGAGGATTGATAAGGTGAAAGGTGGAGAAAGAAAAGCGAAAACTACTTTATTAGAGGCAGAAGAAAAAAACACTTTTTCATTGATGACTGTACAGATGCTAGGTCTTATACCTAAATTTGGTGAAGACAAGCGTTATATTGACAGCTGTAATATTACTAATTATTGATTACAAATAATTTACTCAGGGGAAAACACTAAGAGATTGTCAAGGGGTGATCTAACAGTCAGACAAATATAATTCAACTATGATTTTTGTATGAATTATAGGTTTCCATTCAGGATGCTTAATTTATAAAATAACTACACAGCTCTGTGCAATGTTTAGTTTATAATGTTGTCACATATCTGCAAATACATGTTGTTTGAGCAAAATGAGCCAAATCTTCACCAGAAAGAGCAGCTGTAATCGATCGTTTTGGTGATGAGCCATCACTACTAGTCAGAAATTTGTTTGCAATGTTGGAATATATACGCTACCATTCTAAACTATCTGGGTCACTTACAAATTACATTTTCTTAAAGGAAAGCACATTTTTGCCCATTCAAAATAACGTCAAGAACAGTGTAGACATTGTTAATGATCTGCATGACTATTATTGCTGGAAACTGATGATTTTCTGTGGATATTCTGGTGTTGAGTTCTGTGTAATAACAACGCAGATTACTTGGTGACAGGCTTTTTAACCAACAGTTGGTTCATCAAAACGTGATCCAACTGATCTCATTGATGACTCAATCACGACCACACAGGGGAGTTACCTGGGCTGTGGGTTGTGTTACCAACAGATGGTTCATCAAGACGTGATCCAACTAATCTCATTGATGACTCATTCACGACCGCACAGGGGAGTTACATGGGCTGTGTTATCTTCGCCATGGTAACTGAGTGACATCACACATGTCATCCGCTTCATTAATGGAACATGATCAAATCCGGATGTCTTAACTCCAGACATGCACATATGAGTGGAATTTTATCCTGCTCAAACTGTATATTGTGGTCTTTGCTATTGAATTTGTAAACACAGCCAAAGTCGTTGCCAATTATGGATGATTTTAGATACATTCACTTAAATTACAATAATTGATTAAATGTGTAATTATGAATGCACAGAGTATCTTGTGGTTCTATCCCAAACACAAACTAACCACTTATTAATAGCATCCAATAAACACCTCTTTGAATAAAAAGTTAATTAACCAAAATTCAATTTCTCAATAAAATGCATGTTGTTTATGCTGTTGTGTTTGGAGCAGGTTTTTTATTAATGTTTAATGTGAAATGTTCAGACTGCCAGCTGTAAGAGCATTTTTTAAGTATTTTAAAAGAATGTGTCACTGCAAATACATTTAACTGTAAACTGAGTTAACTGTACATACCTCCCATCTCAGCGACGCAAATAAAATATACATATTCTGTTTCAGATTCTGTATCAATTCTTCATATGTTTGATAACAATGTACATTTCATGTATTGTTTTCTACAAGTAAATGTCTGCCATTTGGCAAGGCTAAAAGAAAAATGGAACCATGGAGATCAACTATGACTTCATTCAGGTAAACGAGTGAGCGCCAGCCCTTTGATACATGGACTTGGCCAAAGTGAAGTAATGTACATTTGTTGCTAGAGGGAGTTTTGAGTTCGCTCTAATAATCAGATCTTTTCCTGGATGACAATGCCCCCATCCACACGGCAAGGGTCACCTATGTGGGTATCTCATTTAGAAGAATGGTGTTCTATTCCTTCCTGTGTAGAATCTCTGCCAAGGCACATTAAAGATGTTGGTTTTTCTTTTAATCTGTCATCTGTGATCATTTCCTAACAACGGGCACATGTCTAGGTTAATTTGATTGTGTGCAAACAATCAATTCTCGTTGTCACCATGTTGGGTGCAAGAAAGATCATCAGGAGTAACGACCTGAGTGACCTCACAAGGGACACATTGTTATGGCCAGATGACTGGGTCAGAGCAAACAACTATCAACAAGTTCCAATACGCATCGCATCAATAATTCACTTAAAGTGTGTCTCATATTACAAAGATTATAATAGTAATTGCAGGGCAAGATGCAGTTCAAAACCGATGCCCAAGCACAAATTATAACATATCTATTAAAAATACTTTGAGATTGCAGATGTTTTGAGACAGTAATAGCCTACATAAATAAAGTAAATATTAAGGTAAAACCTAAACCAAGCATGCACAACCATGCATAACCATAACATAGAAGTAATGCCCACACCTTAAATAATGCCCAATTTGAATATTAGGTCCAATTGTTTTCTACCTGAAATAGTAATCAGAGACCTGCCATCAACACTTCTGCTGAAGACTGCGTTTGTTTACGATTCACTGTCTTCGTGCAGACTTTGCGTACCCACGTGTACACATCCACTTCAATCACGCGCGCACGCATTTACGAACGCACAAACACCTTTTACAGAAACCGTGCCACCCTCAGGGAAATAAGTGAGACTGTTTGAGACAAACTGTTACACAAACCAAACTGGGTTGTTGAAACATTGCTTCTACAACTGTACAACTATTTTGGGGATTATAAATGTGTGCACATGGGCTAAGATCTTGTTAATCTGCATTATTATACATTTATAAAGCTCTTTACAGTGTTTTTATTCATATTTTATCTTTCTTTAAATGCAATACACTTCTTCAAAATCCCTTTATTACTTAAACCACTCAATAGCTGCCGTGAACAGTCAAGGAAGATCAAGAAGGCACAGAAATAGAAAATGTCCACATATCGAAAAATAAAGATCCTCAGATGCCTTCCAGCTCGATACACTCGACATTCTTTTGATGAGAATATATAGGAGTTGGATTAAGCAGGTCTACATCCCAGTGTTTTACTGACCGGAAGTTGTTTAGAACTCCAAGTAAATGCTGCCGGGAGATGCTGTCGTCGCAAGAGAAAACAGGCGGAGAAGCAGAAACATAAAATCCCAGAGACAAGGCGTTTCGTGACATGTAAGGTAGATTTGCAAAAACACCTGTGACGATTCTGTTTCGACATAGACTTTTTTTAAAGTGCTTGTGATGCCTTCATCCAAGGCTGCTAGCCAACTGATTAGCTAGCTGTCTAGCCTTAGCCATAGAGATGGACAGAGGTTTTATTTTTGTTTGCGTGCATGGCTATATTCATGTTCAAGCTGTCAGTTCTGAAATCTACCAGCTACCATACCCTTTCGCAAACCTACATTTGAATATTTTTTAATCAAATATCCACCACTCTGAACGCCTATACCTAATATGCTTAATGATTCATTAGTGTAGAAAGGAGGATACAACCTACAGGCATTTTTATTTACATCCACTCTCCTCAGCTCTTGTCTGATTCCTTTTGGGAGGAGACAATTATACATTCATGCATGATGTATTGCTGATTCCTACACCCAGTGGATTAGATTAAAATGCCCTAAATTGCAATGTACTGGCTTGAACATGTTTTTTACTCAGTTAAGTCCTCTAACCATCTCAATGGCCTTAGCGCATTTTCCTGGGCGGTGGGTGCCATAGCAACCGCTTAAGAAACATTATATTAATGTACCTAGATAGACACGCCAACCAAGGCGTGCCATTGAGATTCAACACTTCAATCTAGCCTGATATGTTGGTTATCATCGATATGATTTAGCTGAGCGTCGTTTGCTGTAATATTTTTTCACTTTCTATGTTGTTGTTCTTTCGAACTGTCACTGTATGTTTCTGACACGGGTATTTAGACGCTATTTGCGTGTCAGTTGCCATCTTACTGGCCACACATATATTGCTATATAACATTGATTAACTTTGGCGTAGCTAGCAGCAGGTGACTCGCCTGAGTTCACCTAACGAACATGTGCTAACAAGCTAACGTCAGCTACCTGAGCCTTTTAAATAACGTCAAATGTCATAACTAGCTTGCTACTGGCTAACCTTTCATCTCTGCTAACCGTGTTATTGTTTGTGCCAACGTACCATTAGCAGGACAGGATTAACTAATGCCTGGTTGCATGCTGGTTATTTTACTACTAGTAGTACTAGTATAACACACACTAAGTGTGAGCATATAGCGACGCAACGTTAGCAGTTATTTCCATGTACCCAAGTTTGCAAACTTGAGTAAGGCCAGGTACCTAAAACACTTTTCTTTGATTGGTGATTAGCTATAACTTTTATGTATCTACATTATTTTTGCTGTTTACGCTGTAACTTTACTTGCCTGCTGAATTGTGTTTCCATATACATTGATCATCCTCTGTAAAAAAATATTTTTTTATTTTGCCCAGTTTATCTTTATGTTAATGCACTTGGCTTCTAGCATTGTGTGTTTGTTTTGTAGTTAGTTTAGTACTATAAATATAGTTATCACTCTTCAAGGCACTGATAGCTGTGTTCAAGACATCTAAAAAAAAAAGCCAAGCTTTGCTCAATACGAGTCAGTTGCACTGATTTATTTAGATACTACTGTAGTTATTAATTTCCCGTTTGTATGGAGTGGATAACTGTTTCCCAATAACTGTCATTTCACGATTATGATCCTCTTTGATCTACCGTTTTTTGTTCAGTTAGCTGGTGCTAGAATGGACGACGACTGCAATGGCCGTACCTACATGTCAGGTAAGGCAATGCTTGGACAGAACCTGCTATGAGGATAGCTCATTTACACTTACTTTATGGTTGTGACATTATTAAGATGACTGAATGGACTGTCAGTAGGCCTACCTTTTGTGTCTGTGTGGACTGCAGGCAGTGGAGACTCATCGATGGAGAGGGAGTTCACAGGTGCCCTAGGAGGTCCCACAGTGAGCACCCCCAACAGCCAGCACACGTCCCCCAGCCGCTCGCTTAGTGGTCAGTTACAAAGTCAATTCCTTGGCCGTTTTAGAAAATATTGTGAACTTTGTTATTCCCAAGTCAATAGTGGTTGTTGGTTTTGTGGCTTGGATGTTTTAGTTTAGTTTTTGAATGCAAACCTTTGCCTCTGTTCTCCTTGTGTTACCATGCTGGTCGACTTTTGGTCTTATCCAGCCAACTCCATAAAAGTGGAGTTGTACAGTGATGAGGAGGCAGGCCGTGGCACAGGGCCAGATGATGAGAGAGGAGAGAGAGTGGAGGAAGGGGGTTCTGAGCAGGGTGGTGAGGCTGATGGAGGCGGAGGAGGCTACAGGGAGCTCGCCAGCCCAGAGCCCATGTCTCCAGGAGGGGCCATCCGGCTACCAAACGGAAAGCTCAAGTGTGACATCTGTGGGATGATCTGCATTGGACCCAACGTCCTCATGGTGCATAAACGAAGCCACACAGGTGATCAATTGATTGAGTAATTGATTGCCCCTTTGTACGAAAAGTGGAGTTCAGTTTGTTAAGCGACTCTGCCCCAAAACCAGGTTGACATTGTGATTCGGACATGTGACTGTCACACGGGGGGTGTGTTGACTGGTATGTGTTCTGCAGGTGAGCGGCCGTTCCAGTGTAATCAGTGCGGGGCCTCCTTTACCCAGAAGGGGAACCTGCTGCGTCACATTAAGCTGCACTCTGGGGAGAAGCCTTTTAAATGCCCCTTCTGCAGCTATGCATGCCGCAGACGGGATGCTCTAACAGGTCACCTGCGCACTCATTCGGGTGAGGGGGATTCACTCACTGTACACACAAGTTATCGCTGCACTGGGCTGAGGAGAAGAGTCCCCGAGGTAAAAACCCTGGACAAACTGTCCTGTAGGTGTTGATGGTATGTTGACTCTTTCCCCAGTGTCGTCTCCCACAGTGGGGAAGCCATATAAATGTAGTTACTGTGGCAGGAGCTACAAGCAGCAGAGCACTCTGGAAGAGCACCGGGAACGCTGCCACAGCTACCTACAGTGCCTGGAGACGCAGCAGCCAGCCAGCGCTCACACTCAAGGTAGTGGAGAACCGACTCACACACACACACACACACATTGGCTTCTAGAGCCTTGAGATATATATATATATACTGCATGCAGACTGGATGATTAGACATTTGTTACAATATTTCAGTTTTATCTGAAAAGACATTTATACGTACAAACATACACAGTACCGTAATGCTTCTGTGGTGTGATCATGTCGTCTACAGGGGATGACTTGAGGGACCTGGAGTTCATGCCTGACAACCTATTGCAACCCTCCTCAGACAAGATGGCATTCATTGATCGGTTGGCCAACAGCATCACCAAACGCAAGAGATCCACACCACAGAAATTTGTAGGTGAGCACCTAATTGGAATTTGTGAATTGGGAGGTGAGGAAAGACACTGTTTACACATAGGCCAACCCAAATATAATCAGTAAAGATCAGTTGTCAGTAAATATATATTCACTAACACGTCACAATCTGTTCTCTTGGTCATGTGAGAGTTCCTGAATCTCTGCTTACTTTTTCTCCTACAGGACAGAAACACATGCGCCTCAGTATGGCTGACACGCCTTATGAGCTCAGTGGTGCCTTCGACAAGGACGCAGAGACTCACCACGGAGGCCTGGAGCAGCCCCACTACACTGGCCTGGGAGGGGGGTATCTGGGGCGGTTAGGAGTTGGCGAGGGAAGTTGCGGAGGTGGATCAGAAAGCCTCCGAACGCTACGGCTGCCCCTGCCTCACCCCTCCTGCCTGTCAGAGCTCCGGCCAGTGATCAGCTCCGCTCACACCCCCATGGCTCCCCTGGGGCCCAGGCTGGATTGCACAGGGGCTGGTGCAGGTCTCGGGTCCATCGGCGCTGGGGGCAGGGAGGCAGCTGAAGGCCACGAGGACCTACCCCCTGGTCGCAGTCACGCCTCGTCGCCTAGCAACGGTTGCCAGGACTCCACGGACACCGAGAGCATGCCGGACGAGGGGCTGAGCAGCATGGCACCCGCCCTGCCTATCCACAACAACAATCACCACAACCACCTCCAGTCTAACCACCACCCTCCTCCTCCGCCCCTACTGCACCACAGGGGCAGGAACAGCCCCAGCCACGCCAAAGACGGGGACGGAGTGAGAGTGAAGGACAGGGAGGTGGGTAATCACGCTGCACCTCCCTCTGCCCAAGACTCCCCTGGCTCCAGGGAGGTTTTTCGGGTGGTGGATGGAGAGGGGCACACGGTTCGCTCTTTCCGCTGTGAGCACTGCCGCATGCTCTTCTTGGACCACGTCATGTTCACCATCCACATGGGTTGCCACGGCTTCCGCCAGCCCTTCGAATGCAACATCTGCGGACACCGCAGCCAGGACCGCTACGAGTTTTCTTCGCACATTGTCCGCGGAGAGCACATCCTAGGCTAAGGCTATAGATGGTCGAACTTCTGTACTGAGGGCTGTTTTTACTCTGAGACAAAGGTCTGTGTGG
This sequence comes from Dallia pectoralis, assembly GCA_029465975.1. Taxonomy (NCBI): domain Eukaryota; kingdom Metazoa; phylum Chordata; class Actinopteri; order Esociformes; family Umbridae; genus Dallia; species Dallia pectoralis. Next base: position 17,087,432 of record CM055744.1, read on the forward strand.
GTTTGGTTTGCATCACAGTAGGGGGGTAGAGTTGGTACAGAACTACTTTTTTGCTGTTATATACCTCAGCTTCAAATTGGCACATTAGAATAGTTTGACTGCATCACTTATTAAAAGAACCGCCACTCTGAATACACTCTTCCAAATGAATGAATTCTTGTGAGAAAATGCACTTTGTAATTGGTTTGATTGTGAAGATGGGGTAAATGCACTTTTTACCCTGTAAAAAGTGTCTTTCTCTGTTCTGGTCTACCGTTGCTTTTTATCCGGGTTAAAACTGGGCGCACAAAACTGATGTTTTACACAGGCAGACCAATTTTGTTCAAAAGTTTTCATTAATAGATATTTTGATGAAGCGGATGTAGAAGTATCTGACTAGATTGTTTATGTGACTAATTAGTGGAGGACAAGGTATTTGTTTATGGGGCTGGCTGTATAGATTGTTGTTTCCTCTACTGCACTTTAATCAACATTTTAACCAAGAGATACAAAACCAATGTACATTTATCTGTCTTTGGGTAGAATCAGGCTTCCAAGGAATTTGTCAGTTTAGCAAAGCCCTATTTAAAAAGCACTTTGAACACGCCTAGTCCCTGCAAGTGTAGCAAACAGACAGTATTGTGTTATATTGTATAGTAGTAGGTCATGTATTTTACCAACAAGTGTGATGCAGACCAGACCCAGCATCCCTAGATTAATGTTTAGACGGATTTTTGTGGTTCAAATGAAGAGTGCACTTCCCAATTTCTATCTGTGTGTGTTTGTGTTTGGTTTGGTTTGGTAAGTTAAATGAGAGTTTAAGGCTTTTTAGCAGCGTGAATGTTGTGGGGTGGATTGTAGAACGTTTTGTTTTTGTTCCTTTGATTGCTTTTGTGCACTGAGATACCTGCCGACATAGTTCTATTAAAACTATTTTATAGAAGAATACATTTATGGCCTGCACATTTCTCTGTGCAGTTTGTTGAAAATAATAAATACTTTTTTAACCTGCTCCAGAAACGAAGAGAGCCACTGCCAGTATTTTGGAGTTAGCGTCCACAAACGGTGGAGATAATATTTGTTGTCAATTTTACAAGGTCCTTGATATCCCACTGCTTTGCATACTATGAAACAAACCAAAACAACAATATTATTTATTGAGACCTAAAACAAATTAATGTATTGTGCCTTTCTTGACTTTGAGCTCGCTAACAAGTCAGAGGGACATGAATAGCAGAAACAACTGCCATGATTTGGCAACATATCTTTATGTATGGGGAATGTATAGTAATTGACAATTCATTGAGTAAAATGAACGTTCCAAGGTGGCTTTGCCCACTACTCACTTAATTATAGATTGCCCTGCTGCTAATTTACATGGTAACACATTTTATTTTAAAACTGTCTAGGTTGGGTATGCATATTTATTGGCTGAAGGCCATGATATCGTACATTAAATTGATAGTTCGGTACTGGATGCCTATTGGCTATGATGTCGTAAAGTAATTAACCGGTTGTTTCCAACCCTTAATGTGGATTGGCTGAAAGATATTTAATACGAGATTGTATTTCACGGGTGTTATATGAACTTACAAACTATGTTGGTGTCTGGTTTATAATGGCAATCAGGGGTTTGTGGTATATATTGCCGATATACCCCCGCTTTTAGCCAATGTGTATTGGCAGCTTAACACAACTCCTAGTGCTGTATTGCTTAAATATTCCATGGGTATGGCCCTTAAATGACTTGTAAGTTGTTATGGTAACCAGTTGATAATAACCAAAAGGCACCCCAGGGGGTGTATTGCCATTATACCACAGCTAAGTGCTATGTCCAGAAAACCCCAGAGGGCGTTAATTCATAGTTATAAATTACCAAGAGGAAGGAGAGAACATGTTAAAAGAAAAAAAAGAAAAAGCACTTTCCGGCATGTAAAGAAGTTCATGTGCATAAGATTGTCACTTGCTGCTATGGCACCAATGAGTAGGGTGGTTCAGGTTGAGTCCGCAGCTTTCATTCTCATTCAACCATTCCCCCCGTTGTTCTCATCCGTTTCAGCCAGGTGTTTTTGTTGTTTCGTCACATGTAAAAGCAACCCAAATACTGGACCGTAGTTGGCTGGCTTTTAATTGGTTTCATACCGAGCTCCTACTTGGTTTTGTTGAGAACACGGATGTGGGTAAAACATTTCTCTGGAATATTAGTGCATTTAGGTCCTTTGACTACCAAGATATAGAGTTGCGATATCCATAACAACGCTTGGATCAAAGGAGTGCAATGAATTCACAGTTTGAAGAGACTGTGTGCAAGGGGTTGGTCCTTATTGCTTTGGCAGGTGTTGACCTACTGTTTCACCCTATTTGTCTGTCTTCACAGTAAATTACTTTGGCAGCCTGTAGGGTTCGTAGCTGTTGAGTAAGTTCCAGAGTTTCCATGTTTACGAGAAACTCTGGGCCCTTCTCGGGACACATGAAGTATGATCATTATTTTAAATAAATGTCACAACTCTTTACCTCAAATGATAATTGCCTCTGTGGGGTGTGTGGGTTTGGTGATGTATCCTTTTTCTGTGTGGTTACTTTGAACATAAAAAAGTATACTCTTTTCATATATGAATTAAAGATACCCAGGGTCCTTTAGGATTATGGGTAGCGAACAGTGTCTGCGACCCGGGCCACAACATGCTTTCAATTGTGCTACTCTTCTTGATACCATCAGGGTCTTGACGAGGTTACTAGGTGTTGAACAATGGTTGCTATAGTGTTTTTTTTACAAGCCTGTCCACTCATTCTTTTATTTGCTTTGTTTGGCCTGAACTTGTTTAAAGGCAGCCCGGTATAGTCACTTTTTGATAATTTGAAAACTTTACCAAAATGTTTGGTGGACTGTATACAGGAAACTGTCTCATCCCCATGTCCAAAAACCATCTTCTCAATTATTTAACCCTTCAGTTGTACTGATATGGCCTGGTTGCATTTAATCAGTTGCATTATCGTTAATCTGCCATGCTGTTCTAAACGTAATGCCTTATGAACATATGTAATTACTGTTCAAAATGTATATTATTTCAAATGTTATCAGAATTTATTTTTTTTGCCATTTGACCACACTTCCTGTAATGGCAGATATGGGATTCTCTCCTGATCAATTGTTGTTCTTTTTATATCATGCTTTTGTGCCTTGGTCCCCTGAGGTTTCCATTGAGACGGTGGAGTACGTCATAGATGAGGACAGAACAAGTGGCCCTGGGTCTTAAAAGCTCAGTAAATAGTAACAAGCCAGAAACAAGTAAGAAAAACGTTCAAGATGATCAGTGTTACCAATCCGATCACTAGTCACATAACCGTCGTTCCCCAAATCAGGCAGACGGCACAGTATAATAACCTGTAACTTGTAATCGACTCTATTCAATTTAAAATGTGCATCAAAACTGAACTTCATTAAAAAAATGGTTTTGTTCTGTTAACCAAATAGACATAAGTAAATTTCCTAAAGATGCCGAGGTTTGAGGATACATGATCTTCTAGTAGAAAATCTGTCTGTCCCAGAGTGGATGGCTTGTCCTAACAGAAATATATTAAAGAGCTTGTGAACTGAAATAAGAGCTGAAATGTCAGGGCTTTGGTGTGATAATTGCAACAGAGTCAACATAACCACATGTGGATCATTGGACAGGATGTGTCTTACACTTGCCCTGGGAGTTGCTAGTGCAGTTTCATGTGAAATCTATTTTAATCTGAGGTTCTGCAGAAAATCCCTGAAAAAAGTGTGGTGGATTTTTTGGTGTACAACACTGGATTACAATTTATGCTTTCATAACCTGAAGCATGTGGTCACAATGCGGTCTGCTACACTTACCTTAACAAGCTTTTCCCAAATGGTCTTAAGGACAGATAGCGATGCTTATTTTGTATTTTCCCAGTCACCTCAGCTTCAGAGAAATATTTTGTTACTGATGTGCTCTTGTTTTCGTGGTTGCATTTTGCCCTTGTGTTTTTTCCTTCAAGGTTTCTATATTGCACCGTGTCTATGTTTTCCTTGACTATTGGCTTTGTTACCTTTTCTCCTCCTGCCCCTGTGAATGGTGTGGATTCGCTTTAACTACTGCAGAGCCTTTTTTCATGTACCATAATGTAATTAAGTATTTGTGTAATCAAGATTAAACTACTGTAAGTTTTGTACTGTATTGAAGGAGAGTCTATTCCAAATAAATATTATTTACTTGACTGGCTGATTTTTACTACATCCAGTGATCCGCTAAATGTGTATGATTTACTTGCTTGGCTGCAATTTGTTATATCCAATGATTAAGATACATATATATTATTTACTTGACTGGCTGCTATTTGTTTTATCAATGATAAAGATACATATATATTATTTACTTGACTGGCTGCTATATGTTATATCAATGATAAAGATACATTATATATTATTTACTTGACTGGCTGCTATTTGTTATATCCAATGATTAAGATACATATATATTATTTACTTGACTGGCTGCTATTTGTTATATCCAATGATTAAGATACATATATATTATTTACTTGACTGGCTGCTATTAGTTATATCCAATGATTAAGATAATGATATACTTGGCTATACTTGACTGGTCAATGATGTCAGAGAGAGGCTAATGATGTCAGAGAGAGGCCAATGATGTCAGAGAGGCTAATGATGTCAGAGAGAGGCTAATGATCTCAGAGAGAGGCTAATGATGTCAGATAGAGGCTCATGATGTCAGAGGGAGGCTTATATTGCAACCAGAGCGCTCTCTATGGCTTTGATTGCAGCCCAGTCTGTCAGCCAATCAGAGAGATGCTAATGATGTCAGAGGGAGGCTAGTCTGTTTACCAATCATGTTGCTAAGAGACCAAACACAAGCTCATTTCGTTGGGATCCGGCTGTAGACTTCACACCGGTAGGACAACACCCAGATAGACATTTGCGTAATACAACTACAGATGTTTGCAAACACATCGGACATTATCATTTTGGCCATTTGACCACGTAAACAATTAATACGGTTGTTGATACGGACGCAGCCGAGTGGAATATTTAAGATAGCTAGCTAGGTAGGTGGCTAGCACCTGGATGGTCAGGCATAATTAGTATTACCTTTCAACTAAATTTGTAAGTTTGTTTTCGCGTGGGGTTTTCACTTTGTGTGTCCTCTTGAGTTGTGAAGTTCATTTACAATCCGTTAAATGTAACGGGCATAGGTTATTCATATTTGTCTTCCAACGCCTCTTAATGGTGAAAGTAATCTAAAAGTAATTGAAAGTAATCCGATTACGTTACTGAGTTTGAGTAATCATACGTTTCTTTCGTAATAACACATGTGGACTGGTTACTTGTATCTGTAACAAATAACATTTAAAAAGTAACTTACCCGACCTTGCATACTTCACATACTGAATATAGGGCACCAGAACCCGAAGTCGACCCAGAGTTATACAAAAACAGGGCCCGAACCCAGAAAACGGGGTAACCATGCCAAAAAAGGCTGCGAAAAAAGGAGGGAAGCAAGCAGGGATGACGGAGGAGGAAAGAGTCCTGTACATGCAGCAGAGGGTCCAAGCTGAGGATGAAATGGCCAAAAGAAAGGAGGACATGCTCACTCAGTTCCTCAAGGTACATTGTTCAAGATTGTAAAGCAATGAAAATCGCACTGCCTTATTCAACGTTATTTTGTCTCAAAACGTTCTTGCGTTACTTAAAAGTACCCTGACTTTTTGCTAAAATAGTATATTCTGTAATTGCAACCAGGATAAGTTGCAGAAAGAGGAGCGCAACAGTTCAGTGAATCTGCACAAGCTGACTACCCAGTGGCGAGCAGTTCTCCGCCAGACACGGTTAGTTGAACTGCGCGCTGACATTGATATACTCAGCCAGACCTTTGAGAGAGTGCTGGACCGGAAGAACAGTGTCATAAAGGTAAGGCGTTTCATTATTTCCCCCAAAATCTGAGCACCGTGTGAGTGTGCGTGTGTGTGTTTATGTCGATCCACAGTCATGTCTAAAATGGGGCCCAGTGAATGTAGTAATGCCAATGTTGTCTATAAGTGACAGGGCACAGATATATATCTTTTCAGGGGGCCCAGGCATCCTTTTCACATGACAATATGTCACTATATGTCTTTTGTCTATATGTCTTTTGTCTATATGTCTTTGTATTATGTAGTGTTTGGTAAGTGACCTGAGCGAGGCCGAGCACCAGTCAGCCCAAGCCATTCGCTCTCATCTGCATTGTGTGGACTGTTTGCTGGCTCTGCAGAAGGGTCGGCTGGCATCCCTACAGCAGCAATGGAGCAGCAGCCTGGAGGAACTGTGTGCTGAGTTCAACATTGAGAGGTGTGTATAAAACCTTTACACAGACTTTATCAAGCCAGACATATCCGTCCAGTCTCTTTAATATAAAATATATTCGTCCAGTCTCTTTAATATAATATATTTCCGTCCAGTCTCTTTAATATAATACATATCCATCCAGTCTCTTTAATATAAAATATATCCGTCCAGTCTCTTTAATATATATTAATAACTATGTTCCACTACTACACTATTGCGTGTAAAAGCTTTTCAAGCCCTCAAGCACGTTTAGAAGTAGCACCCCTGTTGTATATGTGAATTGACAATTGTTTGTGTGATTTTTAGGGAGCAGATCCTCTCCCAGCACAAGACAGAGTCTGTGTACCAGGAGGATGTGACCTTTGCCATGGAGCAGCACTACACAGATCTGGACGGGGAAGCTCGTCAGGACCACCAGAGCACCAGAGATGAAATCAAGAACAGGGTAGGGGAACAACTTACATAGACAACATCAGAGCCAACCTCAGAGCCAACTTCATAGCCATCATCATAGCCAACATCAGAGCCAACTTACATAGACAACATCAGAGCCAACATCAGAGCCAACATCAGAGCCAACATCAGAGCCAACATCATAGCCAACATCATAGCCAGTCTCATAGCCAACATCAGAGCCAACATCAGAGCCAACTTCAGTGTTTATCTGCCGATATCTAGCTGTGGAAAGTAATAAAAAAAATAACCTTTATCCAGTTCTGAGGAGATATTGTGTGACCAGCAGCACATGCCCAGTCGCTGACTATGTGTCCCAATCCCATTAGAGCATCGAGGAGAAGCATGCGTTGAGGATCCAGCATGACGGGATGGTGGAGAACCTGTGGTCTCAGTTACAGCAGGCACAGAGCAACTACAAGGAGGCCACAGAGGATAGTCTCATCGCCTTCCAGTTGCTGAGGAGCCGCGATCTGCTCAGCTCCAAGGAGATCGACACACAGATGAGGAAGATTCAGAAGATGCAGGTTAGTACAGGGCTCAAGAGGCTACGGCACCTGTTGGGTATTAAGGGGAGATCTGATTAAATACTACTGTCCGTGGATCCTCTTGGGTCAGCTCTCACTCTGAACCCAATAGACGAGGAAGACACATAGATGTTCATTACATTATTCTGAACTATGCAGTGTCTACAATGTGAAAATGTTAAAAGCTGCAATTGCTTGTTTTTACACGTTTTGTGCATAATCTCTCACGATATATATATATATATATCTCTGTATTCAGTGTCAAGCGGCATTAGATGTCGTTTTCCAGTGTACGTCTCCTCTCATCCCCAGGAGTCCATCGCAGCTTTACGCTCCAGGCTGAACTCCATCCAGAGGGAGAGCGTTGGGGTGACACAGGACCTGAGGACAGCCAGGGAGGAGGTGACTCTGCAGACCCACCAGCTCAGAGCCCAGCTGAGCAATGCCCGCGCGGCCGAGAGGAGCCAGCTCACCAACCTCAGCGTGTACAGCAACGGTGCCACCAAGACAGTACAGGGAGTCATCGCTAAGGTGCTAATGTGTATGTGTGTGGTGCCAATGCCAGCCAGGTTTGGGATGTCTGTGTAGGTATTCAGTAGACGGTTATGGTGTGGAGAGGTTAAACATGCACTTTAATGTTCACTTATTTAGGTGCATCAACTAACAACCGGTTTCTATCAAGGATTTGCCAAATTAAACATTTTCTTTGTGGTATGAATTAGAATTTCAAATGTGTGGAGCTTGTTGTTTTAGTTGTCAGAAGTCATCAAACAAAAGTGAAGTATGCAGTTGGTAGCTTAGTGGTAGAGTGCATGCTTTGTGTTTATGACGTCCTGGGTTCGAACCACACTAATAATTGCGCTCCCTTTCTGTTCTGTGTGATGTTGTGGATCAGGGGGAGAGGCTGCTACGTATGGCCGAGATGTGTCGGAAGCTGGAGACTGAACATGAGAAAGTCTTGCCCTTCTACACCTCCTCTCTCACTGCTGAAGAGGAGAGCCAGGAGAGAGCTTATGTTATGGAGCCTCCCTCGGAGGTGCTGGCACAGGTACAGGATTTTTAAACTCAAGTTATTCTCACACTCTCACACTATATATCTGATCTGAATCATTCTGTTTGCTTAGGCTATGCTGGAATACTCGATTCTGGAGCGGTTCTGGCAGCGATATAACAAGGTCCTGCTGGAGCAGCATTGTCTGGAACAGGAGAGAGGAGTTCTGACTGAGGAAAATCATCAGCTGCAGGGATTAGTGAAGCAGTTCCTGGATGGGATCTCCGTTAATGACGAGATCCTCCGTCATCACAACGCCCTGCTGATAGTGTCCCAGCCCACCCTCAGGGCTCCACCCACTGTCGACTCCCAACACAGGCGCCACACTGTCATAGAAGCGGCACACATTACCCAGCATACACTGTGACGACACACATACACAGGCGCCACACTGTCATAGAAGCGGCACACATTACCCAGCATACACTGTGACGACACACATACACAGGCGCCACACTGTCATAGAAGCGGCACACATTACCCAGCATACACTGTGACGACACACATACACAGGTGCCACACTGTCATTGAAGCGGCACACATTACCCAGCATACACTGTGACGACACACATACACAGGCACCACACTGTCATACACAGCCACACTGTCGGCACACATTACCCAGCATACACTGTGACGACACACATACACAGGCGCCACACTGTCATAGAAGCGGCACACATTACCCAGCATACACTGTGACGACACACACAGGCGCCACACTGTCATAGAAGCGGCACACATTACCCAGCATACACTTTGACGACACACACAGGCGCCACACTGTCATAGAAGCGGCACACATTACCCAGCATACACTGTGACGACTCCCAACACAGGCGCCACACTGTCATAGAAGCGGCACACATTACCCAGCATACACTGTGACGACACATATACACAGGCGCCACATTGTCATAGAAGCGGCACACATTACCCAGCATACACTGTGACGACACACACAGGCTACACTGTCATAGAAGCGGCACACATTACCCAGCATACACTGTGACGACTCCCAACACAGGCGCCACACTGTCATAGAAGCGGCACACATTACCCAGCATACACTGTGACGACACACATACACAGGCGCCACACTGTCATAGAAGCGGCACACATTACCCAGCATACACTCTGACGGCACACATGCACAGGCGCCACACTGTCATAGAAGCGGCACACATTACCCAGCATACACTGTGACGACACACACAGGCGCCACACTGTCATCGAAGCGGTACACATTACCCAGCATACACTGTGACGACACACAAATACAGGCGCCACACTGTCATAGAAGCGGCACACATTACCCAGCATACACTGTGACGACAGACATACACACGACCCGCGGCAAAACACACCATCACTTCTACTGCGTACCAAAAAGGGTTGAAGTTCATCGACTCGGATTAATCATAGAACATGGACTCCGTTTCCTTGAGTCCTCTTACTTATTCTACTTTTGTGTTCCATTGTGTGACATTATTTCTACTAAGTGTCTGAAGAAAACAATCAAATAAAAAAGAGGAACATTCCACTCATAATATACAAAATTCTCCCGTTATTTATTTTTTATTATTTTATTATTTAAATAGTCTGAAGAGCTAGCTTTATTTCTTCTTGCTCTTCTTATCCTTGGCCTTCTTTTTGCCTGGCAGCTGGGCTTTGGCCTTGTTATACAGGTACAATCCCACCAGACCGAGCAGTGTAGGCACCAACCCTAGACACACTAGTGGGAAGACATCGTTCACCATCTTCTGCCATGGCGTTGCCTGGATCAGCGACATCACTTCCACCTCAAACTCAAGAGCCGCATCGGCTAACAAGACAGGAGACAAGAAAACGGTGTAATTAATGCTGTGTGTCTGAGCTGTTATGTTATGCTGTGTGTCTGAGCTGTTATGTTATGCTGTGTGTCTGAGCTGTTATGTTATGTTGTGTGTCTGAGCTCTTATGTAATGCTGTGTGTCTGAGCTGTTATGTTATGCTGTGTGTCTGAGCTGTTATGTAATGCTGTGTGTCTGAGCTGTTATGTTATGCTGTGTGTCTGAGCTGTTATGTTATGCTGTGTGTCTGAGCTGTTATGTTATGCTGTGTACATGAGCTGTTATGTAATGCTGTGTGCATGAGCTGTTATGTTATGCTGTGTGTCTGAGCTGTTATGTTATGCTGTGTGCATGAGCTGTTATGTTATGCTGTGTGTCTGAGCTGTTATGTAATGCTGTGTGCATAAGCTGTTATGTAATGCTGTGTGCATGAGCTGTTATGTTATGCTGTGTGTCTGAGCTGTTATGTAATGCTGTGTGTCTGAGCTGTTATGTTATGCTGTGTGTCTGAGCTGTTATGTTATGCTGTGTACATGAGCTGTTATGTAATGCTGTGTGCATGAGCTGTTATGTAATGCTGTGTGTCTGAGCTGTTATGTTATGCTGTGTGCATAAGCTGTTATGTTATGTTGTGTGTCTGAGCTCTTATGTAATGCTGTGTGTCTGAGCTCTTATGTAATGCTGTGTGTCTGAGCTGTTATGTAATGCTGTGTGTCTGAGCTGTTATGTAATGCTGTGTGTCTGAGCTGTTATGTTATGCTGTGTGTCTGAGCTGTTATGTTATGCTGTGTGTCTGAGCTGTTATGTAATGCTGTGTGCATGAGCTGTTATGTAATGCTGTGTGCATAAGCTGTTATGTAATGCTGTGTGCATGAGCTGTTATGTTATGCTGTGTGCATGAGCAGGTGAGGCGGACCGGCAAGTCATCAAGGTGAGATTTATTTTGGGTTCATATTATTGAGTGTGTACATGTTTGTATAGTGTGTGTTTGTACAATTGTTTAGTACCTGGGATGGTTGGATGGTATCCTCTCTTTCCATAGGCAAGGTGAGGTGGAATTGTGGCCTTGATTTTTTGTCTGAGAAATATTATGACAGAGAGGTCATTCTTATATGTTTTCCTATTTTCTACTAATGATTTAAAGAAATCATTTTATCAAAGTAATTGGTGACTGGATCTTTGCGATTGCTTTACATGCCGGTTACATCTATATGATTAAGCCAGATATATTTAGTCGGAAGACAGCTTTTTTTTGTAAAAGTAAACATTGTAAGTAACTAAATTTAAGCAGTGTCCACTTTGAAACATTGTTTTGGCAGACCTTGACTGTTGGCTTACCCTTCACAAACTCCTACCAGGCTCTGTTCCAGACCTGTGAATGGTACATTATCACAAGTTATACACAGATTATTATGCGAAAACAGGAGCACTGCAATGCTATATTAAGATATTTTGCTGTTTGAACAAGCTAATGTTCTATTTGGTGGGCTCGATATGATGTCTAGCCCAGTACATCATAACACATTAGTGGTTTTACCAGGGATAACTGTCCTCTTTCCTAGCTCAACGACCAGAGGATCCCGCGGTAGTGAAGAGTCAATCACCTTGCCATCTGCCAGCAGTTTACCCTGTTCAGTGAATTGGAACAATACTAATGTTAGATGGGCGACAGGTTAAAAGTAGGATTTTGCATGCATGCAATTATTATTTCCTAAACAAAATGCTAAGACTACGACTAGCTTCCTCATCTTCCATTACCAAACAAGACTGGAATAATATTAGCTAGTCCTGGGTTGTTTAGGTGGGGTGGGGGTCATGGATTAATTGTTTTTTGTAGCCTTAAAAACATTTTGCATTTAAGTCAGTTAGCAGATGATCTTTAGTGCCATGTTCGGATAATTGAGCTATCCAGGATAAGCAAAAGACTGACTAGACTAGAGATAATGATTCGATTATTGTGTCAATAGGATTTTCTTGTTCACCTGGTGTCTTTGGATTGATATACATTTCGTATAATTTAAACAGCACACTTGAAATCGGTTTTTCATGTGGTCAGTGGACAGAGGGATAGCATGCTGTATCCATGCATTTGCGACAGACTATCACTCATTTTCAACGGAGTCAAGTTTGAATGAAATGCGACACACTTTGGGCGGTGTTAACCATCTCGCCTCCGTCATTAGAGAACTCCGGAGTCCCACGACTCACATAATGACGTGTGAGCTTCAGCACCGGAAAGTAAATTCTCTATACGGATCGAATAGTTAAAAACGTGGGATTGCATGTTGTAGAAGCGGCCAGAGAAATGTTCCCAGACGGCGAGCTCATATTGACCGACTTCCAAGTGGTCATTGGAATTTTTTTCAAAGGTCGGAGTCTACGAGTTCCACAGTGGTCATAAACGTGGCATATAGGACTACTGCCCTTGCAGCCCTTCAGTGCCAGAGCAGGAGTACTGACGTGTTGCCCCCCCCCCCTCCGTGCAAAAGCAGGAGTACTGACGTGTCGCCCCCCACACTGATGTAACAACAGTTGATTCGCATGGCGCCACATGGACACATCTATTATAAGTCAACGTGCAATGACACAACACCCAATCAATTTTAGCACTTTAATCAGATTTAAAAGTGTTTAACTTAAGTCATAGAATAGGATATGGCTGTCATAGTGAAACAGGGCGGCGCCAATAACTTTGAAATGGACAGATGTAGTCCACTCATTCTCCACGTTTGGCTTACCGTATAGTGGATGTGTACAGTGCTTACCGTATAGTGAATGTGTACAGTGCTTACCGTATAGTGGATGTGTACAGCGCTTACCGTATAGTGGATGTGTACAGTGTCTTACCATATAGTGGATGTGTACAGTGCTTACCGTATAGTGGATGTGTACAGTGTCTTACCATATAGTGGATGTGTACAGTGCTTACCGTATAGTGGATGTGTACAGTGCTTACCGTATAGTGGATGTGTACAGTGTCTTACCGTATAGTAGATGTGTACAGTGTCTTACCGTATAGTGGATGTGTACAGTGCCTACCATATAGTGGATGTGTACAGTACTTACCGTATAGTGGATGTGAACAGTGTCTTACCATATAGTGGATGTGTACAGTGTCTTACCATATAGTGGATGTGTACAGTGCTTACCGTATAGTGGATGTGTACAGTGCTTACCATATAGTGGATGTGTACAGTGCTTACCGTATAGTGGATGTGAACAGTGTCTTACCGTATATTGGATGTGTACAGTGCTTACAGTATAGTGGATGTGTACAGTGCTTACCGTATAATGGATGTGTACAGTGTCTTACCGTATATTGGATGTGTACAGTGCTTACAGTATAGTGGATGTGTACAGTGCTTACAGTATAGTGGATGTGTACAGTGCTTACCGTATAGTGGATGTGTACAGTGTCTCCCATTTTTGACGTTAAAGAGCAAGTGTCGGGTTTCACCTTATCATAGAAAGAAAGTGGGAAAAGTATATGGTGACCTAATGGCATTCCAAATAAATGCAAATACATTGTTGTGTTAATCATCATACGGGCTGAGCTTATTAACCACCCAAAGAGAATACGAATAATTCATAGAGAGTCAGCACTTCTATATCGCATCAGACATATTGGAAGTGAAAAGTAACAACTTACCAAGGTTTCCACCAATAACTCTTCCACCACATTTTGTTCGGCGTCGCTATTCTGTGCAGCTATACAACCGAAAGCTGTGAGAAAAACTAGGATGATCCCAGTGTTGGGTTTCATTGTAAATACGAATTGTTGTAAAGCAATCCAATGTAGATCAGTGTTATAGCCTACAGCACCCAACAGCAGCAGCCTGCAGCAGCAAGGAACGACTGACAACCACAGAACACAGCTTCTAAGGTAAAGCGGGTTTGAAGCCAGACTATGCTGATGTGTAGTTACAGGCACTATCCGCGAATTGGGTTGAAAGCTTGATTTTTTTTTAAAATAACTTAGTATTTTTTTTATTTTTTTTCAGAAGCTTAACTATAACTAAATGTTATTTGCCCACCTCATTTTATTATATCTGTAATATTTTATTAGCCGTTTTTCTTCCCAGGCATGCATAGCGTTTGCAACACTGTTAAGTTTATTGTGGATTTCTGAATAACATAACAAGTCACATTTAAACAAATGTTATTTTTTTCTAAATATAATTAATATATAATTTGCATATAATTAATAATAAATAATGTATATGAAACTAACATATTTCTAAAAATTTTTATCACCTGCTATTAAGACTTGCCTATTCATGCCAAACCGAGATCTTTTTTTACCCCAAAAAATCCCAATCCTTCTAACAAATAATGGTAGGCCTATTTAATACATTAAACAGTAAAGTACATGTTTTAAAGATTATTTTAATAAAAAAATGGTTGAACGTTTTGCAACAGGGTTACACTGTCAACAATCAACAATTGAAAGGCGTTACAGACAATGCGTGCATGTTTAAAGTTCAATAAAACAAATTTAATGAACTTCATTTGAGGTCACATTATAATAAATACAACACTTCACATTTAATATCTATTTTTTTTTATCTCTTTCACGTCCAATCTCTTTTAAAAAGTGATATAAATCCACTCAATTCGTGGAATGAGCCTATAGTAAACGATTACCCCACAGCTGAGCGGTGACCGCTGTTCTAACACCTGGGGAAAGACTGAAACATTCCGCCAGCATCCCAGAAGTCCCTCGGTGGGAAAATGTGCAGTTACACTCTCTATCGATCGAGGGCACTTGTGAGTTTTATAACATTTCGGCACCCTTCTTTCAACCTTCTTTCAACTCCTTTCTGTCTGACCATCACATTTCTTGACAGATGGCATCAAGCACTCAATTAGCCTTTTTCAAACGATGAATTATTGAACACTGTTTGAACATACAGGAGCCAATCAGTAACAAGTATTCGTTGCCTTGTTTGTGTTATGATTACCAACACTCAGGGGTGTCATAGAGTTAACTGTATGGCTGTAAAATATTATAAAAATAGGGGGAAATGCTTCTGTGTCAACAGTAAAGTACATTTTTGTATGTCTTTTAGACTCTATGTATATGACATTGACTGTATCTGACAGATTGGTTGAGGTGACTAAGTTAGTGACCGAAATAGATGCTAATTAAATAACATACAAACCACAATGAGAGCCTTTGACCACGTATGATTCATACAGTATGAATCACATTTGACTTGTCAACATAAATTATTTCTTTAACATGCCAGTCCCTGTTTTCATGTTGGCCAGAAGAGGTCAATCTTTACCAGCATGTCTCGTACGGGTGAACGCTTTAAAGGAATTCTAAATCTGTGGCTGCTTGCTCTTTCCAAATAACCAATCAAGATATTTGCCGTAGTACAAAAGACTATTTTCTGTGTAAACAGGTGTTTCGCTGAATGAAGTAGCTACACTTATGGTCAAAGTTTTCAGAACAAATACCATGGAATGATCAGCACGGTCTGCAGACTTAAACCACATTGAGCTGGTTTGTGATGAACTTGGCAGAAGGGTTACAAGTGCAACACATTTGTGGGACCTTCTGCAACAGAAGGAACATAGTGAGGAAGAAAAAAAAACGATGTACCTAAAACTACAGATTGCCTCATCAGAATCACCTCTGTTATCTATGTAGGTGTACACAAATGAGTTATGTTTGCACTGTTTTGTGGGTGTTTTGTGCTGTGACTTGAAGGAATTAGTGACATTTCTACAATGCACCATCAAACAAATCATTTGTTGGGATGTAAAGAGGATATTACTCAATACCTAAAAGTTATACAAGATAAACCAATACATTATTTTCTAAATAAGATCTTTGAGAATTTCTCAAAGCCCAGAGCTAAAGTGAAATCATGATCATATTTTTTCAGTAAGTTACTCAAGAAGAGCCAAAGCTAATGGTAAGACTTGTATTGTGGAGTGAAAATAAATGGTTAGATGTAAATAAATGGTTGAACTAATATGTAATGTTTTCTTTATGAATTAACTGTATAAACAGTCGATAATAATGTCCAAAATATTGGTGTGTTGGGTGTCTTTAAATCGTAATATATTTGCAAATGTTAGTTAGTTTTTTAGTGTTGCTTTGTTATCTGTACATGTCTACAAAATCACTGTCACGCTCTGTCTCTATGTTTGTCTCTCTGACACACAAACACACACAAACACACACTGGAGCTACAGGCAGAGCCAGTTTTATGACTAGTCGTTTAGCTTGCTTCACAACTCAGACAGATCGTATTTGCATTGAAGTCTAGTGACTGGCTAAATACACTAGATTGTTGTTATTCACGGTCTTGCCAAACCAGAAATGACTCTTGTCTGGAACATTTTGGGGAGATCTGTTACAAGGAAATACTTTCAGTTCAATAAAATGTTCTATTTTAGCCTGGGATTCATTCAAACCAGCAATTAATTTCTAATTCTGAAAAATCATTCCTGCAAGAAGTGTAACCCTCATAGAAATTGTAGGTTTTTATATTCTACCAATGTAGTAAACAACTGTTCTTTGTTGAGCAATTTAAGACCAACCTTTTGCAATATGCTAAATGAATCTCCTTATTAGGGATTGTTTTGGTTGTTGATGGCAAATTATAAAATGGTATGTCATCAGTATAGACAAACAGGCTCTTACCAAGGGTAGAGAAATGTAATGGGAAAATACAGTATACAATAAATGGACATATTGGCTGATTATAAGTAATTTGGCAAAAAAGGACCGCCAATATTGTGTGCCAACTACCCCAGGAGAAGTACCATCCTTGTTGTTGGTACCAGGGGTTGATCAATAGAAATAGTTTTTTTGCATGTTCCTCTCTAACATTGAAATCTAAAAAGTCAGTGCTTAGCAATCATTATTTGGTCTGTAATGCACATACATGACATCTCAGTATTTTGTGAATGCACGTCATGCCTCAGTTTGCTAATCTTGTCAATCAATAAAAATATAGAATTTTGTTGTGAACAAACTTCGCTGCCTAATAAAGGACAGACCTGAGTTAGCATTTTTAGACATTTATCTAAAGGGTTTCTTAATATAATTCATTACATCACTAATTTTTGTTTTATATTTTGATTTTTTTTACGAGATTTATTAATTTAGAGTACGGTTGACAACCTCTAACCTCAATTCTCTTTTAGTAATCGCTCCCTGGCAAACAGATTTTCAATTTTATCCATGTATATTTTAATTTCTATCAGTCAGTGTTAATAGGTGTTTATCATTAATATCACAAACCAAGGGGTAGTGCAGGATGAAATAAACCAAATGCAGAGTCATGTTAACAATGTTTAATAAAAATAAACAATACTAATCAACTAAATGAGGACCAGGTGCAAATAGAACGAAAAGAGGACGACTAATCATGCTAGTCGTCACAGTACCCCCAATCAAGAGCCCGCTCCCAGACAGGCCCGGCACGACACAAAATTGAAGAGAAAAAAGGGCAGGAAGGGAACCGTGGGCGTTCTCAGTACCGGCTCAGGCCAAGAAGACCAGCCCCTTACAGGCGATGGCCAGATCTCCATGGTCTCTGGTATAGGGGAAGTGAGCCAAACTTCTGCATGCTTAGGCAGAGGGGAAGGGGACAAATCCTCTGTCAGCTCTGGCAAAGGGGAAGAGATTTCTGAGGACCCAGGCTGGGGAAGAAGAGACCAGATCTCTTCAGGCTCGGGCGGCGAAGGTAGAGGCCAATCCTCTGCAGGCTCTGGTGGTGAAGGTAGAGGCCACTTCTCTTCAGGCTCTGGTGGCGAAGGTAGAGGCCAATCCTCTGCAGGCTCTGGTGGTGAAGGTAGAGGCCAATCCTCTGCAGGCTCTGGTGGTGAAGGTAGAGGCCGGTCCTCGTCAGGCTCGTTTCTTGCCTGCAGCTGCAGGGTTCTCCATGGCCCTGGCTGCAGCCTCTGAGCAGTGGGTGACACAAGTTCTCCCAGAGCTGTTGTTAAAATCTCAATGGAATCCTCGACCGCCATGCTCTGCTGGCTTTTTCTTATAGGTAGTACATTCTGTCACGAACCAAGGTGTAGTGCAGGATGAAAGGAACCAAATGCAGAGCTTTATCTTGTTAATAAAAATAAAGGGGGCACAACTAACAAAACCATACACTGAATTGAAAATATAGTGTGCATGATAGCGACTACTAATATAGCAAACAGCGACAGAAACACACAAAACACGCACCTACACGGACGTAACATCAAAAAATGAACTGCACCCAGAAACAGGGGGAACTAAATACAAATACTAATCAACTAATCGAGGACCAGGTGAGAACAATACAAAAAAGAAGGAAAAGAGGACGACTACTCATTCACAAGTAACTAGATGCATTAACATTTCATGCAGCATCAGGTGCAGATCGATCTTGCTCCACATCACAAAGAGATAAATGTGACCACAGGTTAGGTTAGTTGTGAAAAATAATGTAATTACTGCTGGCATTTAAAGGTAAAATATGATTATATAATATAGGAAATGTCTCAAGTGATTAGCCAGAATTGCTATAAATATTGTAATAATATTGTAATTACTTGAGCAAAAATAGGTCTAAAATATTTTGTTTACTGCTGTTGTTTAACCAGTACTTGTTATTTCTCTCTCTCTGTCACGCACACACACACACACACACACACGCACACACACACACACACACGCACACAGTCCTTGCCTCACCCACAGACAGATTGCATTAAGCCCTATCCCTCAAGCGAGAAGCCAAGCAGATATGTTGTTATCCATCTCACCAAACCAGATAGTAACCTGGTATGAGTTTGAGCGGTCAACACCTTGTGTGTGTGTGTTTAATGGGTGTGAGTGTGTGAAAGAGTGTTTAAAAAAGTGCGTGAAAGAGTGTGTAAAAGAATAATAAGTCTAATAAAATGTGTATTTTCATTCATTTGTCTAATTGCCATGGTAATTATGTAAAAGTCAATTCATTGCAGGCTAACTTCTAGGATAATATCTGTTCAGTGTGTGTCACAGAATAATAACAATTAAAAATTGTTGAATTCAAGCCATAGATGTACTTTTAATGCGAAGAATAAAACAATAGAAAAAAATCATAAAATGTAAAAATGTGATATTTTGTTTCAGTGACACAGACGAGAATGGGAGAATATTTGCCCCCTCTTGAGTTTGCATTTGTAGTCCTCGGCAAGTCAATTTGAGTCGGAGACAATAAGGACTTTGTGATAACTCTGGTTCAGCTCCCTTCAAAGAATGAGTGATTAACCAGTCCCCGATACCGAGGTACAATACAGCCCTTTTTGGGGAACGGCGGCTCCTGTCTGCATGTAACTCTCCACAAGCTGCCATTTATCAATGGTGGCCTTACATTGGCTGTGTGATAATCAAGTTGTTTCTCCTGTGTGTGGAACCTCACAGTTTAACTGGTAGGCCTAATGTTACAAGACTGTCTTCAAGTTATTTATTTGTGTACTTTAGATAGACCCATAAAAATAGTAAGAGAAGATATCTCAGATGTTTGATATATTATATATACTGGTCTGCCGTTCGTGTTGCAGTCGCAGGAGCTTGTAATTTACAGGACCATCGTCTTTTTTATGCTTAATACATTGATAATAGAAGAAAAAATAGACTAATACAATAACAATGTCTCTGCAGGCACCAGACACAAACACATTTATAGATAGAAACCACGTGTATTTAAAGCAGTCACATTCATGCAGGAGTGAGATCCCTATCTCATATAGCCATTTTTTTTGTTTGATTATCCTACACAATGTACAATAATAGTAAATACATCAAATTATGAAACAACCTATGAAATCATGTAGCAACCAAGACGTTTTTGTAATGCAAGAACAGAGCAAATAAGAAAAGAGAACCATAGTTAATAAGAACCGGTTTCTTCTGCAGAGATCAAGTTTGTTATATATATATATAAATATATTAGGTATAAACAGCTTTTTGGCCAGTTGCCTGTCATCCAACTTACTCTTTATCATATTTCCCTTGTACTTTCTTTCAACACTGGATATGCCGGTGCATACTACCAGCGTTACCCTGTACCCTCCTAAAGTAATCTAAGGCTAATTGCATTTAGCCTCTGTCAGTTTAATACTAATGGGAGGAATCTGTGTAGTCATAAATATTTACTTGCATGTTTGCAACATTTCACAACTTCTACAAAATCATAGTGAAATGCAAATATGTTAAAATACCCCAAATCCTGTGAGAACAACCACTCATTGTTGGGAATAAAAACTACAATAATAATTAATTAAATAATTGATTCAATTAAATAGCATTTTCAATTTCATTTTATGTCCAGGCACTTTGAACACATGCGGTTGTGAAGTAGACAATAGAAGGCGCATCTGCCGCTGATTGGTTAAACCACCACTCGTTGGTCCAATCAGCGACTATTGAAGATTTCACACATCAGGGAGGTTGAGATTTGTTGTGAGCTCTCCGCCTAATGGGTTACGTTCATACTAGCCTACACCATATAGCTACAGCCTTTATATTTATAAATAGCTAGTTTTGTTTTTCTGTAAATTAAATGATTAACTTCAAATACAAAGTTTAAGAGGACTCTTCAGCTGGACACATTATCGACTTACTTACTCGGTCTCTTTGAGATAATGTTGACAGGAGGTGCAATGCATTGGAATATCTAACCTGAAAAGCAGTGTTCTTGACAATTCATAGCGTACTAATTCTCCACTAAAGGAGAACTAGTTAGGTGTAGGTGATGACTTATCGACATGTTTGATATTTTATTATTATCGGAATGAGGACCAGGCATCACACACTCGCGCTGTGTTTGGCACTAGCCGGCATTCATCTCTCCTGCGCTCAAACCCAGGAAGGTAGGTTTACAAATCAGTTCATCCTACCCTGAAACGACATTATTTACGGAATAAAAATGTATTTGGGTAATAAGAGACATTTTCTGCTTGTTTGATATGCCTGCCTCACTTTATACGGTCCAGTAATGTGCATCTATATTCCTAATATTTAATAACTGCATTGGTATTGTTGAAGTAGTTTGAATATTGTCGGTAATAGGCAATATAAGAGTTAAAAAGTACATTTCCAGTCTCACGTCCTCACCTAAATCAGGGCTTTCAATCTGAATCCTTCTGACAAAAGCAGTTGCAAACATGCGGAACCTGTTTGCAGTGCGTCAGAACTGTGTGCCTTTGTGTGTGTGTGTGTGTGTGTGTGTGTTTTTTTATAATTGTCTCAGTTCCTTTTGTATGTTATCGCTCTCCATGCATTCTGCTAATCAGAACCAGCTGCTCTGGTTTTCTTTACTGTGGTTGATGTGCGGCTCGGGTCTTTAGTTTGAGTCTCAAGTGTTCTTGGAAACTATTGTCAGATCGGTGCATTCACATTGGCTGATAGGAAGGCGTTGTGATTTGAATCACATACAACAGTCAACACTGACGAAAACTTCGGCCGATGTCATCTGGTCATAGGTAAATCAGGTGAGAAAGTGAATGAGCGAAACATTGTCAACAACAAGCCAATAGCCAGGTGATGGCTACAATAACATCAGTGCATTATATACACATCTACACTGACTCAGGTTTGTTACACAATAAGAGCTGGACATCAACCCAGCAGCAGGACCAGAATCTGCTTCTTTGTGCGATGAGGAACAGGAGGATCACTGCCAGAGTCCTACAAAAGGACCTCCAGCAGGCTACTGGTATGCATGTATGTGGGCAAACGTTCAGAAACAGACTCCATGAAGGTGGCATGAAGATGGAATGAAGGTGGCATAAAGGTGGCATGAAGGCCCAACGTGCTCACAGCCCAGAACCGTGCAGCTCAGGTGGCATTCACCAAAGAACGCCTGAATTGGCAGGTTGCCACGTGCCCCTCACAGATGAGAGCAGGTTCACACTGAGCACATGGGACAGACGTGAATAAACCCGGAGACGACGTGGTGGTCGACGTGGTTACGAAGCCTGCATAATCATCATCCAGTGTGTCCGGTTTGGCAGCCAGTGATGGTTTGGGGTGGCATATTCTTGGAGAGTTGCAGACACCTCCACCTCTGTGCTTGCCAACTCTACCCGGACGGCTGTTAGGTACTGCTTGATTCCATTGACTGGCCCTCACGGTCCCCAGACCTGAATCCAATTAAGAACCTCTGGGACGTTATGTATCGGTGCATCTGACACAGCCAAGTAGCATCACAGACTGTCCAGGAGCTCACTGATGATCTGATCCAGGTCTGGAAGGAGATACCCCAGGACACCATCGGCCGTCGCATCAGAAGCACGTCCAGACATGGAGTACATACAGGCATGTGGAGGACACACATCAGTGTCCTGTGAATATAGTATAGAAGGTCAAGATTGCGTTAAGGCAAAACAAATCTGGATAAAATGTAATGGCAATTGTTGGATGGATTGTTTACTTATTTGCTATTTAAATGACAATGGCACTGGACTGGCATGGGTTTGTTGTCTTAGCTGTTGGACGTGTGATATGGACCTGTACAATCGCAGTACTTTATCAACCATATCTGAATCCGCAATTTTCATTTATGTCTTATTTTCAGTTTTTTTGTACCAGGCTTGTTTTTCAATTAAGTAGAATTGTGTGTTTGTGTGTGTTTGTGCGTGTGCGTGTGTGTGTGTGTGTGTGTGTGTGTTTATGTGCTTTGGTTCCACATTCCTGGCACGTCTATTCTAGTGCTCAGATGTTATGTGACTGGAACATAGTTCATATAATTATGGCTATGTGACGTAACATGTTGTTTTCAATTATTTATGATTTAATGAGTTCATGGTAAAGATGAATTCTGGCATACTTAAATTAACAATGTACATTCGGTTTGGTTGATAAAAGCAATGCATTCTCCAGATCCTACAATTTTGCAGGACATATTATATTGAAGTTTGTGAAATAGAAAGCAGGATTATTTACAGGTTGGTCTGTAACCGTGTGCATGGCAACAGTTACAGCATAAACCAGTGAGGGTTCCATTTACAATGTTTTTCATAGTCATTCACGTTTCCAATTTCAATTGTATCAGGCTTTGATGTAATTGATGTCTTTATGATATTATTTAAATCTCCATGAGACACCTGTTACAATTTACTGATACATCACAATTTATGTTGACCCCTTTGGGAGGAGAGCTGTAGCGTGTTGTTGTAGAACCTCATCTACCAGTAGAACCTCATGTGCCACGGACTTCACCAACGCCCTTGTTCTCCTCACACCTGTGGACATTGTACCTTGACATTGACAACAATCACACAAAATGTCATCTTTATTTCAGTATCAATGGACCTGTATGTCAACTCTGTGTATAGTGAACATTAATAATATAGAATGTGTCTTAAAAAAAGAAATCAAAGCCCTGTTTGTTTTGTTGTCTTGTGTGAGTTGATCTTTCTGCTGTGTGTGTGTGTGTGTGTGTGTGTTACCAACAGTACATCTGTGTGTGCGAACTCTTAGGTATGAACTAATCCGTTGCTGTCTAAGGGCCAAGTTTCTGTTTACCACCTTCCTCACTGTTTCTATTTACCACCTCCCTTTTTGATTATAGATACCTTGGAATCAGTTGAAAAACTGAAAGTCTTAACTAAACCTGATTCATAACTGACTAATGTCACAACCTCGGCTCTACAGCCATGACACAAGGGGAGTCCACACATAGAACCAAAAGTACTCATAATATAAAGGAACCACATTTACCAGGAAATCAACCCAATGAGGGATGATAAAGGTGAGAGCATGTGTTGATAGGAGCAAAGCCTGATAACCAAACAAACACAGAGTCTTTAAAAACAACATGTACTAAATGGACTAGAGGCACAGACTCTACAGGAGAATACCGGCCAAACCTCCTGTTCATCCATTTAAGTACCAGCCACAGGTGCTCCCAATCAACACTAACGACCCTCTGGCAGTCACAGCAAGGCAGACTCTGTGAGTGGTATCTGGTGTGTCTATGTACAATTACACTACTAGCAAATGATTGCACACAGAAACAGTAGTATCGTTCATTGATTGCCAGGCTTTACTGTTCACATGAACACATTTCGTACCCAGGATTAGACTGGAGGTGCGTTTTTTTCCCTGATTATTTTTTTAATGCTAACAGATTTGAACTGATTGGTCCCAGACACTTCTCAGTATTCTAATCCATTTTCTACTAAGCCTAAAACCAGAAATAGTTATTATGCTCTGAAATAATTGTGTTTCGAACAGGTATCATAAAGTCATGTCAGCAATAAAGCTGATACATATACAGTGAGCACCATAATCCATTGGACAGTGATCGTTTTCAATATGGGGGACTATGTACAAATGGTCTCTAAACGCTTCATCCAAAATACACTGCTATTAAAGCTGACAGTCTCCACTTCAACTTGTCATTGTATCCTATTAAAGCCAAAGGGATCTAGTACAAAAAAATGGTCACTGTCCAATTATTTATGCTGTTCCCGGTTTATATAAAAAGCGCTAGCTCGCTAGTTAGGTCAATAGTTAACATTGTAATAAAACATTCATGATTCACTGCCAGAACTATGACACTCGTTATCTAGCAAGCTAGAAATTCTAGCAAAATCACATGTCAACATGTATCTCTGGCGCTGTCTGCAAAATAACTGATTTGGCATTCACACTTCTGGTTCAAAATAACACAGGGTAACGACTGCTTGCCATAACTGCATGTAATTGTTGAAAGACGCATAGTTTTAAAGAGAGAACCGGGAAACACAGAGACAGGGAGACGGTTGGCAGGCATAGTTGGCTTAGAATCTTGATGTACTTCGGACACAGTTTGAAAATGAGGAATACGCTGTGCGTGATTCAGACTTTTAACTTATACAGCAACAGCATTTCTACTAGCATGTATTTTTTTAAGAATGTAGTGCATGCATGTGTGTTTTGAACTTTTTAAATAGTTTTTCTCTCCAAATAAGAGTGCACATTTGCGTGGTAGTTGTGCACCTTCCGCGTTGTGTTTCCATGGGTGCGCGCGTGCAGGTGCACAGGCCTATTTCTCAACAGGCAATACAACTGGCTGAGAGTCAACAGTTTGGGACATTCACTGATAGCAGTGACCCAGCTCAGGCTGCTCCCAGTCCTTAACCTGGGTGGGGTAGCCTGCGATAAGAGACTTGGCATTGGGCAATAAGAACCTAACTACAGTCTAATGGGTTTCCAATGACCAGACAAGACTTCACGTCTCACGTCCCAGTTGAAGGTGGAAATTGTTGTTGCGTGTAGAATTTCGATCTGTCTTGGGATTTGGTATATAAGAATTTAATTACAAATTAATACAAATTTGCCAGGGATTCTGGGTACCTGCAACGTGTAAGTGCCAGGCTAAATCAGCGGGCAGGGTGGGTCGTGGTCTATTATGGCACGTGGCTGGTTCTGAGAAATTCTGCAACCCTCTCAGTGTGCTCTGAGCATCTGGGATCGATGTCCGAGTGGACTGTCAATCTGCCCCCGTAAAATGATCTTCCAGTAACAAACATAATAAAGTGTCTGCTATCTCTGCTTTATGATTAGCGGCCCTGCTAGTTGGACTGTTATCACATGCTACGCTACTATCTCTGTTATTCCCAGTGTAAATAATAAACGAGGCCAGGGATCATGTGCTGTCTAAGTGACCGACACACAACATGAGCAATCAGTGAGAGGTCAAACCGAGAGCACGTTCGTTTGTCTACTGTCTGTACGAATGAATAATCACAAAACAAACCAAAAACACCCTAATGGCTGTTTGAGAAATGGTTCCTCCTACTAAACAGGCGATGACTGCACGCTGCATGTGGCTGAGGAGTGTTAGATGTAAGATGCTGACTACCTGTTTAATAAAGTTCATCGACCTGCCATGTAGATGCATATCAGACACTTATGATCTTCTTAATGGAACACATGCTGACCAGCACTGGATAATGTCCTTCATAAAAGATCTGCTCGAACACGTCCGAAGTATATACATGCATTCTACCATTTATATTATGGCGGGTTGTAAAAGGTCTTGCCTAGTCATGTTCGATGGTTATGTGAAGCTCTGAAACCAAACCATTTTAAAAATTGATTTAGGTCATCAGTTCAGACTCATTTTGATTGGGATAACTCCAATGATGGCTTTGTTGCTATTGACCTGCGTCGCAGCCTGGGCTTGGTTAGTTGGGTCAAGGAAAATGACCTAGATTTGCACTTGTTTTTCCTGCTGCAATTTGTTTTATGAATCACACCTAAGATATATATAAAGTTAATAAATAAACGGTCAGATGACGTAACGGTGCAAGACTGGCTTATGTTTTGTCTATGTTTCTATTTTATTTCTATTCATTTTAGAATGTTTTGCCACATCTTTGTTATTTTGATTTGTCCATTTGTATTTATCCTTTTTTTCATCCATTATTTTGCACACGGTCTGTCACGATCCTCGTTAGGTGTAGTGGAACAGAAGCAAGTCGCTGAGCAGCATATTCCTCGTTTGTGGTGTTTTAGTTAACAAATAAAACCTACAGACACAATGAACGGAAACTAAACATACAATGGAATGAAATCACAAGGACATCCTGTTCATATGTACTTCTCTCCTAATGTAGTGTGATCCTGGACTGCTAACTGCTAACTGCTAACTGCTAACTGCAGGAGCTCAGGGATACAGAACATTGGCAACATGGGGCCTGTCTACCTCATTGAGGGTGTTACAATAAGACTTGTGTTCAGTTTTAGCTACCGTGTATTTCAATGCCCCCCCCCTCCCCCAGAATGTGTGAATAAATAACCTATTGATATACTTTAGTGAAACATTCATTAAACAGCAACTGAAAGTGAAAAATTAGTGTGCATTATCATTTGGAGTTTGCCTTCATTCTATATGTACTGTCTTTATCTGTGTGTGTCTCTCTCTCACTTTCTCTTTCTCTGACTCTCTGGACATCTGGCTCAGATTTGAATAGCAAAACAGTCTCTCTGTCCCAATGACATTGAAACGGACTGAACTCTTGCAGTAAACAAGGGACGGTGTAGATAGAGTCTCAGTGTAGAACGCAGGTGTCTGCTTTATTTAACATACTTACATGTGTTCATCATGACTGTCAGCTTGGGTAGTGAAAGAGAAATATAATATTATCCCTATTGTTAGTATTATAATTCGTAGAGTTCTCATAATTGTATTTTGCCCGTGTTTCTCCCTAGTGATATGCTCCGGTACGCAGAACACACTGAGTTGGACAGGAACACAGTACGAGCTGATGAAAGAAAAGTACATTGGCTGTGAGATTGTCATGGGCAACCTGGAGATCACCATGATGCAATCTATGAATCTCAGTTTTCTACAGGTGAGGGGAGGGACAAAATGAATATGCATGCATGTTTGATGCTGGTTTTACCTGCATGTTGAGTCCCCATAAGGATAGTAAAACCTAACCACTAGGTCTAGACACTTTATTTTTTTACCATTCTCTGACAGGAAAAATGCTGTATCCGTCAGTTTGATGTTTAAGCAATACTGTTAAAGTTTAGGTGTTAAGGTTAGATCAAGTTGTGAAATAAATCAGACGATTCCTTTTAAGACTCTGCAAACACTCTCACATAATACTCTTATCAGTGTGTGTCTCTTTAAGATGATGTCACTGTCTCCTGTATACAATGGGTTCCCTTAACATTCCTTCACAATTGGGCAGTGCCATGGGAACTGCACACACTGCCATAGCAAACATAATCTAAAACTGACTAAAGAAATTGTATTACTGACAGATTTGGAGAAACCTTGGATATACATTGTACAGAAATATAAATATTACAATTTCATTTACAGTTCATATAAGGAAATCATTCAATTGAAATAATTAAATTGCATTTTAGGAATGTGCTTTTTGTGACTATAGGTCTTTTTCAGAGAAAACATGGAACAGCACTTTATATGCGTGTATATTATTATTCAGGAACAAAAAAAAAAAGAAAACAGTGCCAGGCCACACCATACAGTGCCACCATACAGTGCCACCATACAGTGCCACCATACAGTGCCACCATACAGTGCCACCATACACTGCCACCATAGAGTGCCAGGCCACACATACAGTGCCAGCCCACACCATACAGTGCCACACATACAGTGCCACATACAGTGCCAGGTCACACATACAGTGCCAGGCCACAACATACAGTGCCAGGCCACACCATACAGTGCCAGGCCACACCATACAGTGCCAGGCCACACCATACAGTGCCAGGCCACACCACAGTGCCACACATACAGTGCCAGGTCACACATACAGTGCCAGGCCACAACATACAGTGCCAGGCCACAACATACAGTGCCAGGCCACAACATACAGTGCCAGGCCACACCATACAGTGCCAGGCCACACCATACAGTGCCAGGCCACACCATACAGTGCCAGGCCACACCATACAGTGCCACACATACAGTGCCACCATACAGTGTTTCTCACACCAACACTGGGTTAGAACCAAACATCTCACATTTTCCACAAAGTAGGAAAGTCGAACTTAAAAAATTGCATTAAATGAATAATTATTTTAAAAAATTAGGTAATAAATGAAGCTCCTCAAAATCAATATAAACACAACATATGCCTATTCCTATTCTTTCTACAACTGACAGTAACAGTTTTGTTCTTGTTAACCTCTTTTCTCCCCTATAGTCTATCAAAGAGGTTACAGGCTATGTCCTTATAGCTGTTAACCAGTTCAGCCGGCTTCCACTGGACCAGCTCCGGGTCATAAGAGGGACCATTTTGTATGAGAAACGCTTTGCTCTGGCTGTTCTGCTCAACTACCAGATCGATGGTGAACATGGACTGAAGGAGCTGGGTCTAACACATCTCACAGGTACACACACACACACACACACACCGATAACCAAGGCTGTTCATTCTGCATAATAGCCTGACACTTAAACGGCTTGTCAGTTAAGGCTCTGTTCCACGTAGCAGGACAGAGTTAGCTCCTCCCTGTGGCCTTCTGCAACAACAACAGCAGATGTAATAAAGACACCCGACAACGCCTAAAGACAACACCTCACCGTCAACATCTAATAAACGCTCCCTCCCACAACAACGTTTGCGGACGTACATACTTGGGAAACTACTGGGAACTCCCAAGTAGTTTGGATGTTAAGAATTTGGACAGTAACACATTTGATACAGTTGGCACTTATGTTTGATGAGACATAATGACTATGAGGTAACAGACTTTTAATTTAATTCATCTTTTAATTTATAGTTATTGCCATCAATCAGTTGTACTATATCTGATACAGATTGCACACTCCCCCATTTTAAGGTATTTGGACAGAGTGGCCCTAAATGCACCTAGAAGGGCCTTTAGGGTTCCTTAAAAAGTCTGAGATAATAACATGATGGCATGAGGAAAGTAAGAGAAAAAATGACCTGACTTACTAGCTCGTTTGTGAAATACAATGAAGGTGTACTGTGGTTTTTCAGCATTGGAATCTACAAAAAGTCTAAGATTGACTGGCCAAATCAACCACCTGAAATCTGAAATCCTATTGAGCATGTCTTTTACATGCTGAGGATAAGACTGAAGACATAAAGGCCGTTAGTCATCATTTTCAACCCATATTCATTGTGTCATTTCAAATCATAAAGGCTGTATAATGGTGAAAGTCAAAATGCATTTGGAGTTTACCGTACCTGCTTCACCTCAGTGGCTATCACATTGACCAGTCGGTCATGTCATATCCGTCCAACTGAGCTCTCAGGTCAATGAGGTCTGTTTACAGCAGCGTTGGGGTCAATTCCATTTCTATATTAACATTTAAAATAGAGTCACAGTTAATTTCACAGTTCGAATTTAGAGTAATTGAAATGACATTGACCCCAGTCCTTTTCAGAAGCTGCCCTTTTTGTTCCGGTCCCATGGAAGTGTCAGTGACAGATGTCAGACGTGTTGCTACAGCTCGCTTCTGTAGGGTAGTATGACTTGGTTTAGCAGGCTGGACCGAAAGCTCAGGGAGCCTGCCAAGCAGGTTGGATGTAGCTGTTGTCTCTCCCACACCCACAGAGGGACATTCCTCAAGGCTCATGTGCCTCGTACTGAGGTACAAATCTACGACATCCCTCACTGGTAAACAAGTGTGTGTGTGTGTCAGTAAGTGAAAGATCTAGTGTGATCCACGCGTAGTTTGTATAGCAGTGTGTACTGGGATCTGGTTTCATGGCCTTACTCTGCTTTTACACCAAAACTCATTGAGAGCAAATTTTACAAATGTGACTTCCGGTAAAATGTCAGGCATTGGTCAGTTGTTAAATGTTAATATGTTTGGCTGTGGGTGACGGGTCTCAGAGATCATTTTGTTGGGATGATTGTGTTGTTTTTGGAGGGAATTGTGTGTGGTATGCTGGAATGTTCTTTACTATGAACCTGTCAGTAAAACATTAGAGAATTACAGATATGTGCCAGTTTTGATTTCGTTTTTTCCCTGACATGTTATGGCCTGTTATGGCATTTGTCTTTACTAGAAACCGTAAAGTAATTGTGTGAGCTCCTTTGTATTTGTGCTTCACAGAGATCCTGGAAGGGGGTGTGCACATCTATCGTAATAAGTTCCTGAGCTACGCCCAGCAGGTGAACTGGTTGGACATAGTAAAAGATGAATCTTCTGAAGTGATCGTTTCTAACAACGGGCCTGAACGTGAGTACAGTGCAAGACCGATTGTAGGACTCACAGAGACTGATATTAGTGGTAGGACTCACAGAGACTGATATTGGTGGTAGGACTCACAGAGACTGATATTGGTAGAAGGACTCACAGAGACTGATATTGGTGGTAGGACTCACAGAGACTGATATTGGTGGAAGGACTCACAGAGACTGATATTGGTGGTAGGACTCACAGAGACTGATATTGGTGGTAGGACTCACAGAGACTGATATTGGTGGTAGGACTCACAGAGACTGATATTGGTAGATTCGTGTTGGGACTCCTGTAGTTAAGATCCCGTATTGTTTTATTTGGTATTGAAACATGAACATTTGCACACAAACCCAGTTTATTGACCCACCAACATCAGCTGGATTTTAGCACTTCCTATAGGCAATAAAGAAACTGCAGGTACCTGTGTTTGTGTCATGGTGCATGTCTTCCATTGTGTTGGTTCAACTTGCCCTTCAAATATCTAAACCTGTTTGTATTGGTTTGGGGAACAACAAACACTGTATCAACCTTTGTTTTTTCTTTATGATCTCAACAACTAGTGGTGTAAAAGGTGCTGACAGGATTATTAAGGAGTGTTAAAAATGCTGTTCTGGAGTGTGGGGAGAAATCTGCATTGGGTATTAGAGTTAAGTGTGTTTATTTAGACATATCCTTGCTTCCTGTCAACATTTTGTTGTGACATGATAAAAGCAACAACAAAGTAAAATCCATGACTCAAAAGCACTAAAGCTATAAGGGCATTATACTAGATATTGTTCTGCAATCTGTTTTCATACCGAAACATTTATTGTGTGTGTACAGTACATATTAGAATCTGTGTTTTTATATGACTTTCTTTCATGATTTCTTATTTTTATCCAGAGCCATGTGATGTGGCATGCAAAGGTCATTGTTGGGGGCCCGGAAAAGATTCCTGCCAGATACGTAAGTTATTTTCCCATCCTGGCTATTTTTAACATTATATAGACATGCTGATGTATGAATCGCCTTTTTCCCACAGTGACAAAGACAGTGTGTGCTCCTCAATGTAATGGCCGCTGTTTTGGGAGGAATCCGAGGAGTGCTGTCACATGGAGTGTGCTGGAGGTTGCACAGGGCCCCTGGATACTGACTGCTTCGTAAGTTGGATGTTCACACAGTCAAAAAAAAGTTTTTCTTTCAGTATATTAGACATTTATATAATTAAGTTATTATACAATTATATATTGAAGTATATAACACATTTATAAATTTAAATATATTAGACA
>CM055744.1:17124571-17322071 GCA_029465975.1 Dallia pectoralis
ATTGTCCTCATAATGTGTGTCCTGATATTCCTGATACAGTATCTAATGTGTGTCCTGGTATTCCTGATACAGTATCTAATGTGTGTCCTGGTATTCCTGATACAGTATCTAATGTGTGTCCTGGTATTCCTGATACAGTATCTAATGTGTGTCCCGGTATTCCTGATACAGTATCTAATGTGTGTCCCGGTATTCCTGATACAGTATCTAATGTGTGTCCCTGGTATTCCTGATACAGTATCTAATGTGTGTCCTGGTATTCCTGATACAGTATCTAATGTGTGTCCCGGTATTCCTGATACAGTATCTAATGTGTGTCCCGGTATTCCTGATACAGTATCTAATGTGTGTCCCGGTATTCCTGATACAGTATCTAATGTGTGTCCCGGTATTCCTGATACAGTATCTAATGTGTGTCCCGGTATTCCTGATACAGTATCTAACGTGTGTCCCGGTATTCCTGATACAGTATCTAATGTGTGTCCTGGTATTCCTGATACAGTATCTAATGTGTGTCCCGGTATTCCTGATACAGTATCTAATGTGTGTATTCCTGATAATGTGTGTCCCGGTATTCCTGATACAGTATCTAATGTGTGTCCCGGTATTCCTGATACATTATCTAATGTGTGTCCCGGTATTCCTGATACAGTATCTAATGTGTGTCCCGGTATTCCTGATACAGTATCTAATGTGTGTCCCGGTATTCCTGATACAGTATCTAATGTGTGTCCTGGTATTCCTGATACAGTATCTGAATGTGTGTCCTGGTATTCCTGATACAGTATCTAATGTGTGTCCTGGTATTCCTGATACAGTATCTAATGTGTGTCCTGGTATTCCTGATACAGTATTGAATGTGTGTCCCGGTATTCCTGATACAGTATCTAATGTGTGTCCTGATATTCCTGATAGAGTATCTAATGTGTGTCCCGGTATTCCTGATACAGTATCTAATGTGTGTCCCGGTATTCCTGATACATTATCTAATGTGTGTCCCGGTATTCCTGATACAGTATCTAATGTGTGTCCCGGTATTCCTGATAGAGTATCTAATGTGTGTCCCGGTATTCCTGATACAGTATCTAATGTGTGTCCCGGTATTCCTGATACAGAATCTAATGTGTGTCCCGGTATTCCTGATACAGTATCTAATGTGTGTCCTGGTATTCCTGATACAGTATTGAATGTGTGTCCTGATATTCCTGATACAGTATCTAATGTGTGTCCTGGTATTCCTGATACAGTATCTAATGTGTGTCCTGGTATTCCTGATACAGTATTGAATGTGTGTCCTGATATTCCTGATACAGTATCTAATGTGTGTCCCGGTATTCCTGATAGAGTATCTAATGTGTGTCCCGGTATTCCTGATACAGTATCTAATGTGTGTCCCGGTATTCCTGATACAGAATCTAATGTGTATCCCGGTATTCCTGATACAGTATCTAATGTGTGTCCTGGTATTCTTGATACAGTATTGAATGTGTGTCCTGATATTCCTGATACAGTATCTAATGTGTGTCCTGGTATTCCTGATACAGTATCTAATGTGTGTCCTGGTATTCCTGATACAGTATTGAATGTGTGTCCTGGTATTCCTGATACAGTATCTAATGTGTGTCCTGGTATTCCTGATACAGTATTGAATGTGTGTCCCGGTATTCCTGATACAGTATCTAATGTGTGTCCCGGTATTCCTGTCTGTAGAGTTTTGAGCCTTTGGACCCTGGTGAGAAGGGGGTGAAACATGCCAGGATCCTGAAGGTCCCGGAGCTTCGTAAGGGCAAACTGCTGGGCAGTGGAGTGTTTGGAACTGTCCACAAGGTGCTTACACTGTAAACCACTCGTACTAGGCTGGTGTATTACCCATACGACCTGTCTGTATGGTGCTACTTCACTGGTTTTATTGTGAGGTAAACCCTATCCTCCTATACTCCATCTTTCTCAGGGTATTTGGATTCCGGAGGGCGACACAGTGAAGATCCCTGTGGCCATAAAAACGATTAACGATCGATCCGGGCGGCAGACCTTCCACGAGATCACAGACGTATGAACATTCTCCCACGTTTGTACTCTCGACAAAATAATGTATCAACCTAAAACCCACCGGATCTGTGTATTAATGCCGTTCAAATGTTTGTTTTGCTCATCCCTGCAGCACATGTTGGCGATTGGTAGTTTGGACCATCAGTACATAGTCAGGCTCTTAGGTATCTGTCCAGGTGCCAGTCTGCAGCTGGTCACTCTGCTCAGTCCTCAGGGGTCCTTAGTGGAGCACATCAGGCGTCACAGAGACAGCCTGGACCCACAGAGGTTGCTCAACTGGTGTGTGCAGATTGCCAAGGTGAGTGTGAGTGTGTGCCAGGGACTGTGACAGACGTCATAGTGATGTGTGTGTGTGATGTTGGTGTGTGATGATGTGCTCGTGGTAACATGTGACTGTGTGTCGCCTGTCAGGGTATGTGTTATTTGGAGGCGAACGGGATGGTTCACAGAAACCTCGCGGCTCGTAACGTGCTCCTGAAGAGTGACTACATGGTTCAGATCTCTGACTACGGCATCACAGACCTGTTCTACCCGGACGACAAGAAGTACTTATACAATGTGCACAAGGTCTGTTGTCATCCTGGTTAGGTCACATGATCTGGTAGAACTTGTGAAGGACAATGTCTCAGACTGTTATTCATCTTCTGCTCACGCTAGAATCCTTAATAGGTTGAATAACAACACAGGTACGCCACTTTTATATTGGTAACTGAGGGATGGCCAAGGATCCCTCAGTTACCAAAATAAAGGTTTGGATCGTATACGTAGATATGGCGACAAGATTTCCCATGGTGTCAATCCCGGTGTTTCAATGATTTATGTGATTTATGTATGTTTTTGATTTCACACCAGAACCGTCTAACCCTTCCATAACTTGTCTTTCACCTAACAGACACCCATCAAATGGATGG
Organism: Dallia pectoralis; assembly: GCA_029465975.1. Taxonomy (NCBI): domain Eukaryota; kingdom Metazoa; phylum Chordata; class Actinopteri; order Esociformes; family Umbridae; genus Dallia; species Dallia pectoralis. The sequence goes on from CM055744.1 coordinate 17,127,532, forward strand.
CTCTGGAAAGCATCTTGTTCCGCAGATACACACATCAAAGTGATGTCTGGAGCTATGGTGGGTCACTGGGTTTTCTGTGCTATGATTGACTTTAATACAATGGTAAATTACAAGTACTTGTGTGAAGGCCTGCATGTTGACAGAATAGCTTTAATATTTCTCCATCTTGCAGGGGTGACAGTGTGGGAAATGATGTCATACGGGGCGGAGCCCTACTCAGACATGCGTCCACAGGAAGTGCCAGACCTCCTGGAGAAGGGCGAGCGTCTCTCTCAACCACACATCTGCACCATTGACGTCTACATGGTCATGGTCAAGTGTGAGTGCCTCAACGCCACTATACTTACCTATCACATCACCTCAACACTAATATACTTACCTATCACATCACCTCAACACCACTATACTTACCTATCACATCACCTCAACACTAATATACTTACCTATCACATCACCTCAACACTAATATACTTACCTATCACATCACCTCAACACTAATATACTTACCTATCACATCACCTCAACACCACTATACTTACCTATCACATCACCTCAACACTAATATACTTACCTATCACATCACCTCAACGCCACTATACTTACCTATCACATCACCTCAACACCACTATACTTACCTATCACATCACCTCAACACTAATATACTTACCTATCACATCACCTCAACACTAATATACTTACCTATCACATCACCTCAACACTAATATACTTACCTATCACATCACCTCAACCACTATACTTACCTATCACATCACCTCAACACTAATATACTTACCTATCACATCACCTCAACACTAATATACTTACCTATCACATCACCTCAACACTAATATACTTACCTATCACATCACCTCAACACCACTATACTTACCTATCACATCACCTCAACACCACTATACTTACCTATCACATCACCTCAACACCAATATACTTACCTATCACATCACCTCAACACCACTATACTTACCTATCACATCACCTCAACACTAATATACTTACCTATCACATCACCTCAACACCACTATACTTACCTATCACATCACCTCAACACTAATATACTTACCTATCACATCACCTCAACACCAATATACTTACCTATCACATCACCTCAACACCACTATACTTACCTATCACATCACCTCAACACCACTATACTTACCTATCACATCACCTCAACACCACTATACTTACCTATCACATCACCTCAACGCCACTATACTTACCTATCACATCACCTCAACGCCACTATACTTACCTATCACATCACCTCAACACCACTATACTTACCTATCATATCACCTCAACACCACTATACTTACCTATCATATCACCTCAACACCACTATACTTACCTATCACATCACCTCAACGCCACTATACTTACCTATCACATCACCTCAACGCCACTATACTTACCTATCACATCACCTCAACACTAATATACTTACCTATCACATCACCTCAACACTAATATACTTACCTATCACATCACCTCAACACTAATATACTTACCTATCACATCACCTCAACACTAATATACTTACCTATCACATCACCTCAACACTAATATACTTACCTATCACATCACCTCAACACCACTATACTTACCTATCACATCACCTCAACACCACTATACTTACCTATCACGTCACCTCAACACCACTATACTTACCTATCACATCACCTCAACACCACTATACTTACCTATCACATCACCTCAACACCACTATACTTACCTATCACATCACCTCAACACTACAATACTTACCTATCACATCACCTCAACGCCACTATACTTACCTACCACATCACCTCAACACCACTATACTTACCTATCACATCACCTCAACACCACTATACTTACCTACCACATCACCTCAACACCACTATACTTACCTATCACATCACCAAAAAAAAAAAGTTTAATGTTAGAAATTATTACATTTTCCAATTCAACAGCCAAATCAATATGTTCTCCAGACGGCCAAGTGGTTATTAAATACTTACACCAAACTTAAAACTCATATTTTTTACATTTACAGGCTGGATGATTGACGAAAACGTTCGTCCCACCTTCAAGGAACTGGCCAATGAGTTTACCAGAATGGCCAGAGACCCGCCTCGGTACCTTGTGATAAAAAAGGTATGAAAGGGAATATTACCAGTGGAATAAACCAGTTATCAGTAACACTACACGCACACCGTTTGCTTAGCATGGGTTCCCTTTCACTTGGTAACTTCAGAACCACTTATGGGAATGTTCATAACATTGACAACACACACCTGATTAGACCCAGCAGGTGGCAGGAGCATCTGAGGTGGGGTTGCTTTGCACCCGCTGGGACTTATCAGGCATGATTTAGTTTTGTTAGACAAGCGGAATGTGTCTTTCCTCGTGACTGGCACCATGTTTTCTCCCTCATACCCAAATGGGTTTTGGAGCTTCATTGCAAAAACAAGTTGTTAGTCTTTAGACTGTGGAAGTTGCTTGACAGTTACAAATCAAATCAAATATCGGCTTATGACGGGGATACTCTAGTTAGTGATAATAATGAATGATGATGAAGTTGTTTTTCCCTCTTCCTCATTCCATCAGGGGAATCGCAGCCTGTTGGACCCTCCGCCAGATGAGTCGTCCCAGCAGGGCACGGAGCTGGGTGAAATACACATGGGGTTAGAGTACCCGGATGGGGAGGGGCTAAGGGAAAGCATGGACACACCCCCTCTCAATCTGTCTCAGGCTAGAAGTCTCTCAAGACTTTCACGGATGGAAAGCCACAGGGTGAGGACTGAGGAATACACTATATTAGTTCATTTACATCACGTTTTGCCACAGGCACTCAATCACTACATATCTCACCCATTTATTATGATTCTTTCTTTCTACTCACTATTTCATGAAGATAATGCAGCCTATGTCTTTGACTTCTGGACAGAAATCATGCATACAGACAATAAACACTGTGGTGGAAAGTTAATTACCACTTTAATACCACGGTTAGGATTCAAGAGACAGCAATTCTCTACGTCTCCTATAAGACGGAGAAATCCACATCCTGTCTATTCGACCAGAATCAAACAGTTGGCCAGTTTTACACAGGTGTAAACTGGATAGTTGGTCAGATTCGCAATCAGTCACACCCTCTGGTCCAGTTCATCATCTCCCCCCACATCTCACATTCCATTCTCTGTGTCATTTCGGCTTAGACAGTAGAAATAAGACAAGGTCACTGTAACTGAAACAAAACCCCTGCAAGAGCCTATTCCTTCAATCCTGAGAGTCAACTTATCTCCAACATTATCCAACCATTCCTTACTGAGTGGTCTGAAATAATCAATCCAGACATTAAGCTTAAGTATCTGGATCTACAGCTTCCACAGATACCATTGAAGAAAGAGCCAGAGCCTTTTGTCTAACCACTGTCCTGCACCTGTTATTTCCCTCAGGGTCAACAAGGCAGTCTAGCTGGATATCTTCCCATGACTCCGGGACTGGATATCCCTCCGGTCAGTCAATAGATTTGTCCCATGGTTAAATACAAATACATGTAATTATTCCCACTCTTCTGGCCTATATCCATCCTGTAGGTTTGATCAGGCTGTATTTCCCCTGTATAGATGGTGTGGCCAACAGTGTCACGCTCTCACCGCACGGTGTCTGAGAGCTCAGAGGGACGTTGTACTTTGGTGGAGATGGAGATGAACGAGGACTTCTCCTTGAGTGGTAGTCTGAGGAAGAAGCGGCATCGGGGGGACAGTGCCTACATATCCCAGAGAGACAGCATGTCGGGACGGGCATCTGATACCCCTTCCCCGGACACGGAGGACGAGGAGGACCAGAATGGATATGTGCTCCCCGGACTAGGTGACAGCCCAGAGAGAGGTAATGTAATAGAACATCAGCTGTGAATGTTCACAAGTGTGCGTGTGTGTGTGTGTGTGTGTGTGTGTGTGTGTGTGTGTGTGTGTGTGTGTTGTGTGTGTGTGTGTGTGTGTGTGTGTGTGTGTGTGTGTTGGTGTGTGTGTGTGCTTTTGTTTAAACTGTGAACATATATTTATTTTGTTCAAAACGTGTCTCCACAGAGACACACCTGTCTACCTCCAGATGCATTCTGCCTCACGGGAAGAGACACAGGATCTCCTCATACTCAGTGGAGGACCATGAGGACGACTGTGAGGAATACGAGTACATGAACAAACAGGCGTACATGATGTCTCTATCCCCCAGACAGCAGCCTGGCCACACCAAAGATGGTTCCCAGTGGCTGAAGATGGACAAGATGCAGCGCCGATCTCTGCCGTCCCCAGAAACAGAGCGCACAGGCTACAGGCTCTCAGCTGGGGAGAACAGGGCAGGAAAAAACAGAAACGACAAACACGACTATGAGCTTCCTATTCCACGTGAGGCGGAACGTGGCTCTAATGACGTTCAATATGAATACATGGACATCCGAAATGTCAGTCCAGACGATCCCCCGACACGGGATGTTCCCCTTCCCGGAGCGGTCCCCAAACAGCCGACGAGAGGCGAGATGGGGGAAGAAAATGTGGAAGACGAATACATTGAAGAAGCGGTAGAAGACAATGACTACCAGTACACCAACAGGCAGCCAAAGCTACGGAAAGCTCTGCGAGACCAAGAGGGGTTAAGGGTGCAGGCAGGAAGGGGGGAGGAGATGGACGAGTATGAGGACATGGATTCAGCGGCGCCCCCTGGTGCTGGGGACTCGGTGGAGTACGAGAATTTGCAGGGGAATGAGGAAGGTGCAGTCGGGTTGAAACGCACAGGGACAAGGACATTGGTTAAGGTGGGAGAGCCTGGTGGTGGAGACCGCTCATTTGACAATCCAGACTACTGGCAGAGCAGATTGTTCCTGAAGCCTAACACTGTGACCGCGTGAAGGAAAGGACGTCGCTCACGAGCGCTAACGAGGATAGAGGATTGACTCTACCGTCACGGGGAAAGAAGTACACGCCCTGGAAAGTTTTCACACAGACACAGATGTGTAGTCTTCACTACAACACTATAGACAGTTTGAGGTAACCAAAGTTACACTGAAGAATGTGAGGTTTGCATTTATCTACTCTTGCTATGCATACTTGTTCTGTTGAGAAGATCCATGCTCGGTGTGGCTTCATCTTTTTGACAGGTGGCTTCACATTCTCCTCATTAATTCTCTGATAAATTAGAGAATTCATGGTGGACACAATGTTGGCCAGGCCCTTGTGCAGCAAAGCAGTCCCAAACAATAATGCAGCCGCCTCCCTGCCTTACAGTTGGAAAGGGGTTCTTTTATTTAAAGTATTCTTTTGCCAGGCATGGAGTTTTACTCCACCTTTGATGCATCTCTCCAGTACAGATTTCTCGAGAACACATCTCTCCAGAACACACTTGTTCCTTACATTTTCTTCATTTGTAGATGATTTGTCGGACAGAAGGATTGATTACTTGGTAATGTCTCTGCAACCACTCCGATGGGTATTAATATTGTTTCATCTTGTTATGTGGGTAAACTTTATCACTGAATGTGATTGGTGTTTAGCTCAACTATCCATATCTAAATCTGCACAGATAATAACAACTTTCCAAGGGGTGTACTTAGCTTTTCGCGTGTCTGTTGTAGTTCCATCCCGATTAAAATCTATGAAGGACCCGGGAGGAAAGGAAGCTATTCAAATATCAAAAACATTGAAGACTTGTTATATTCCTTTTGTGTGTTGTATCTTAATGTGCCTGTTACATTGATAATGTTTTCAGCCATTATAAAGAATAAGCTTTGGGATGTTTATTTCTGTACACCGAGAGTAAGAGACATGTAGAAATGGCCAGATTACAAGCTTTGTATTTGTGTTTACCAAAAAGAACAAAAGGTGTATTTGTACATAGCATTTTCTATAAAAAAAAAGATTTGTTGAGAAAAAGTAATCTTTTACTGATATAGTTTTGATTTTTTATTATATAATACATTTGTTTTGCATAATGTGTGCGATTTTTTTTAAATGATCAATAAATTGTTGGCAAATGACGCCTTCCAGCATTTTACATATTTACAGTTACAATGGGTCATGTCTCACTTTTCTTTATTACTGTTAAAGAACAAACATTTCCTTTTTTTATAATGCAGTACACACAGAATCAAAACGACCAAAACATTATGACCTCCTGCGTAATATTATGTTGGACCTCCATGTGCCGCCAAAACAGCGCCTATTCGCCGAGTACGAGCCGTGGACAGGACAAACCCCATAAAGAAAACGGTCACATTATGTTTTGGGACAACATGCGTTGCATTTTGAGCGACCCGATAGCAAGCCGTGCCAAAAAGGATCTAAATGAATCTCACAATGCACTACAAAACACATACATTAGTTGAATGTGAAAAAAAAACAAAGCTAAAGGACGCTAACTTTGATTGCCTAACAGGTTTGTTATGTGAAATTAACCAATATGTACGTTTGCTTAGTTTATGTGTAATTTACATCGCCTTTAGCATGATCTAGTAAAGACATGGCATCATTTCAGTGTTTGCGTCAGTTTCCCTTGTATTTATTGTAGGACTTTTATTTTGAAGACACGCTTCTATTCCACTTTTGTATGAGAGGTGCCTGCCTGTTTTACTAGTCCTTGTATTTATTGTATGACTTTTATTTTGACGACACGCTCATATCCCACTGTTGTGTGAGAGGTGCCTGTCTGTTTTACTGGTCCTTGTATTTATTGTAGGACTTTTATTTTGAAGACACGCTCCTATTCCACTGTTGTATGAGAGGTGCCTGCTTCACTAGTACTTGTATTTATTGTAGGACTTTTATTTATCAAGACACGCTTCTATTCCACTGTTGTATGAGAGGTGCCGCCTGCTTCACTAGTCGGTCTGCGCGCACCGGGACTGGAGGAGCACCAACTGCTTCCAGGTGTGTCTGCCGGGTTTGGTGCATCATACATCGGGGAGAGTGTCGTGTAGCGAGTCGCTGTCAATATGTCTGACAACGAAGAACAGGAGCAGACTGTCGCTGAGGATTTGGTTGTCACCAAGTACAAAATGGGGGGTGACATTGCCAACCGTAAGTGTCCGAACTGTGCATTGAAACCATGTATTGTATGGTGTTCTTTACGACCCTCCTTTACCTGCTTACCAGTTTCTAATAATGCCTGTGTTGTGCGGTGGCACACATAATAACAGCCATGTGCTTCTGCGATATGCTAATTACTGCTGTGTTTATGTTAGACACGTGTGGGTGTGGGGGAATTGAAATGGGCCCCGGCCAAACCTTAGTACTGTAGTTACAGTCTAACAAGGGTACTTCACTGTTGAACTGTGTTTGTCAGGTTCAACTCAGACTATAGCTGACTTGAGTAGCCAATGTGGGTTAGATCACCAGTAGTTATAACTGTACTCTTACGAGCTGGCCTTATACACCACCAGTAGTTATAACTGTACTCTTATGAGCTGGCCTTATACACCACCAGTAGTTATTTCTGCACTCCTATGAGCTGGCCTTATACACCACCATTAGTTATAACTGTACTCTTATGAGCTGGCCTTATACACCACCAGTAGTTATAACTGTACTCTTATGAGCTGGCCTTATACACCACCAGTAGTTATTTCTGCACTCCTATGAGCTGGCCTTATACACCACCAGGAGTTATAACTGTACTCTTATGAGCTGGCCTTATACACCACCAGTAGTTATAACTGTACTCTTATGAGCTGGCCTTATACACCACCAGTAGTTATAACTGTACTCTTATGAGCTGGCCTTATACACCACCAGTAGTTATTTCTGCACTCTTATGAGCTGGCCTTATACACCACCAGTAGTTATAACTGTACTCTTATGAGCTGGCCTTATACACCACCAGTAGTTATTTCTGTACTCTTACGAGCTGGCCTTATACACCACCAGTAGGTATAACTGTACTCTTATGAGCTGGCCTTATACACCACCAGTAGTTATAACTGTACTCTTACGAGCTGGCCTTATACACCACCAGTAGTTATAACTGTACTCATATGAGCTGGCCTTATACACCACCAGTAGTTATAACTGTACTCTTATGAGCTGGCCTTATACACCACCAGTAGTTATAACTGTACTCTTACGAGCTGGCCTTATACACCACCAGTAGTTATAACTGTACTCTTACGAGCTGGCATTATACACCACCAGTAGTTATAACTGTACTCTTATGAGCTGGCCTTATACACCACCAGTAGTTATAACTGTACTCTTACGAGCTGGCCTTATCCACCACCAGTAGTTATAACTGTACTCATACGTGCTGGTTTAATACACCACCATTAGTTATAACTGTACTCTTACGAGCTGGCCTTATCCACCACCAGTAGTTATAACTGTACTCTTACGAGCTGGCCTTATACACCACCAGTAGTTATAACTGTACTCTTATGAGCTGGCCTTATACACCACCAGTAGTTATAACTGTACTCTTACGAGCTGGCCTTATACACCACCAGTAGTTATAACTGTACTCTTACGAGCTGGCCTTATACACCACCATTAGTTATAACTGTACTCTTATGAGCTGGCCTTATACACCACCAGTAGTTATAACTGTACTCATATGAGCTGGCCTTATCCACCACCAGTAGTTATAACTGTACTCATATGAGCTGGCCTTATACACCACCAGTAGTTATAACTGTACTCTTATGAGCTGGCCTTATACACCACCAGTAGTTATAACTGTACTCTTACGAGCTGGCCTTATACACCACCAGTAGTTATAACTGTACTCTTACGAGCTGGCCTTATACACCACCAGTAGTTATAACTGTACTCTTACGAGCTGGCCTTATACACCACCAGTAGTTATAACTGTACTCTTATGAGCTGGCCTTATACACCACCAGTAGTTATAACTGTACTCTTATGAGCTGGCCTTATACACCACCAGTAGTTATAACTGTACTCTTACGAGCTGGCCTTATACACCACCAGTAGTTATAACTGTACTCTTACGAGCTGGCCTTATACACCACCAGTAGTTATAACTGTACTCTTACGAGCTGGCCTTATACACCATCAGTAGTTATAACTGTACTCTTATGAGCTGGCATTATACACCACCAGTAGTTATAACTGTACTCATACGAGCTGGTTTAATACACCAAAGTTTATAGTTTTGGCGATATAGCAGAGATAGTTGGCCAGTATTTCGTTTTTTGGTCAACTAAACATTGTCTAGATTAGTTTCCTGACTTGCAGATAAATGATTGATTGGAGTATAGCAGAACTTTATGCTACTACTAGTCTTTATGAAGAACGCACATGGTGTGAATAAATATTAACATTTGGTCTTAAAAAATGTTCAACTGGCATCTCTCATTCTTCTCCACATTCAATTCATTTGTCCTTTTTACTTTTATTCAGAGGCACTGTGCGTGGTGATTGAGGCAGCCAAATCAGGGGTGTCTGTACTTAGCCTCTGTGAGAAGGGAGATGCCTACATCATGGCAGAAACTGGCAAGGTCTTCCGAAAGGAAAAGGAATTGAAGAAAGGTAAAGGGCCTCGATGGAGGAAGTGGTAGCGTGGCCGACATGGCTTTCCAAAATTTTAACAATTATAAATTATTGAGTTATATCAAGTATATGTTTTACCTAAACTTTGAAGTTTGTCAAAAGAAAATGCCAATTTTGCTACAAATTTTATGAAAATCTAAATGATGAAATTTAAATAATGACTAACCTCTTACACACACCATCACTACTTTGAAGTATAATGGTGTCAGCGTATTGCTGTGGGGAAACTTTTCATCACTAGGGACTTATTGTTGAATAGAAGAATGAATGGAGCAAAATACATGGAGAACCTCCTTCAGTCTGCTAAATGAAATGTATTCTTTGGAGGTACTTTGCCTTTAATCAGGGCAGTGATCCCAAGCTCAAGGCCAAAGCCACCTCAAACAAGATTGCCCATAAAATTACTTTACACTGTTGTAAATGCCTACACTGTGTAAAGCTGGCACATAATTATTAAAACACATTATTGTTATTTCAGTGTCTGTACCACATATGAATGTGTTCAAATTGAATAATTATGTGAAAACTTATTTCCTTCTATTATTCTATTATTTTTTTCTGTGGCTCTCCCGAACATTAATTATAGGCCTCAACTTTGAATAAGTAATTGAATGTGCCAGTGCGATGGCAGAACTATGAAGAGTGATGTGAGACAAAAAGAAGGCAGTAATGGAATTATTGTCAGTCTGCTGTCTCACACACACATACACACAACAGATTATTCATGTAAAGGTTTGTGGTTCTCTCGTTCTTTTCCTAGGCATTGCCTTCCCCACCAGCGTCTCGGTCAATAACTGCGTTTGCCACTTCTCTCCCCTGAAGAGTGACCCTGACTACATACTTAAAGACCAGGACCTGGTGAAAATGTAGGAACCTCCCACAACAGAAACAATACACCCCCACCCCCTCTCTCTGTCTCTAGTCCTCCCTGTTTGGTCATCTTACCCCACTCTTTTCTTCTCCTTGTTTATTTGTCTGTCATGTGGCCAACAATATGTAAGGATTAGATTACAAATCTTGTTCCGTTTTTGTTGTTGTATTGTCACTTTGGTCTATGCAAAGTTAAGCAAGCTTCTTAATCGTAGTTGTCAGATTGCCGCTTTTGTCTTGATCTGTATGTTTATTCTCTTTTGTGTGTGTAATTTGACTGTTTTTGTATTAAGGACTCAGCTAGATGGTTGAGGGATGTTCTCTGAATCTGTTGAAAAGTAATAATGGTTCACTACTCAAATAAACTATTGGATTGTTGTGCTGTGTTTGGAATGCATCAAGCCAATGATGCATTGTTGTAAGTGAACATGATTAATAGGATATCCTAACATAGACCCCTGACTTGTCCTGTATGTCTTTGGAAGCAAAACATGACTGAACTCATCTATGTCCCGTTGAAATCGATGTCTATGCCGTTTCCCTGATGGCACATCACATTTGCCCTCTTCTTCTCTGTTCACTTCTTATCTGCAGTGATCTTGGAGTGCATGTTGACGGCTTCATCTCAAATGTGGCTCATAGCTTTATTGTGGGAGCAACCAAGGTATGTATTCACAATCAGGTTCATTCACCAAGTCTGTTCACACACACAAGGAATTTGTACTGACCCCTAGCTGCAGCATTTAGAACACACATTTAAAAACCTATAAGAACCGTGCAAACAGAGCAAAACACTAAATACAAATAGTCCGACAAGAGAGAACATGCATAGCTGGCATATGTAATGAATAAATATTGGATGTGTTATATGTATATGTAAATTGAGATGACCTTGTATCATCTCACATCCGACGACCTTGTATCATCTCACATCCGACGACCTCGTATCATCTCACATCCGACGACATCGTATCATCTCACATCCGATGACCTCGTTTCATCTCACATCCGACGACATCGTATCATCTCACATCCGATGACCTCGTTTCATCTCACATCCGACGACCTCGTATCATCTCACATCCGACGACCTCGTATCATCTCACATCCGACGACCTCGTATCATCTCACATCCGACGACCTCGGATCATCTCACATCCGACGACCTCGTATCATCTCACATCCGACGACCTCGTTTAATCTCACATCCGACGACCTCGTATCATCTCACATCCGACGACCTCGTATCATCTCACATCCGACGACCTCGTATCATCTCACATCCGACGACCTCGTATCATCTCACATCCGACGACCTCGTATCATCTCACATCCGACGACCTCGTATCATCTCACATCCGATGACCTCGTATGATCTTACGTCAGGCTTTGACCTTTCCCCTGTACCTGCAGGAGACTCCGGTGACGGGAAGGAAGGCCGACGTGATCATGGCGGCTCACTTGTGTGCCGAGGCAGCACTGCGTCTTGTGAAGCCTGGCAACCAGAACTCGCAGGTTACAGAGGCTTGGAACACCATCGCAAAGTCCTTTAAGTGCACAGCCATCGAGGGTAGGTGGCCCAAAGAGATGCTCTGAAGGTTGACTTCCAGTTTATCTGCGACTCAAATGAGGTGTGTGAGCGATCTGTTGCTATGGTTTTTATCTGTCTGTTTAAGGTATGTTATCTCATCAGCTGAAGCAACACATTATCGATGGAGAGAAAACAATCATTCAGAATCCCACTGACCAGCAAAGGTACATTGGTGTCTGAGCACTTGACCATGTGAAGGGAATAGTGATTAAAAGCAGAACAGTTTGCAAGAATGGTTTTTAAGCTATTCAAGATCCATTTTAGTAGGACTTGCTTTCAGAGAATCTACTTCGATGCAAGATCCTAAGCAATCACTTTTTCCAACTCTTTAAGGCTGCTGAAAATCAAAACTGATAAGGAGATTTCTCTGAAATGCTCTGGTTAGATCTTTTAATGTTTTCCTTCATGCAGAAAGGACCACGAGAAGGCAGAATTTAAGGTGCATGAGGTCTATGCGGTGGATGTGTTGATCAGCACCGGTGAGGGGAAGGTGAGATTGGTTCTGGTGGCTCAATGCAATAACAGTGGTTAGAAAAAGTCTTATTCATTTGTTTCATTGCGAAATATGATGGTCCAATCCTGATGTTTTCACATCGCCAGGCCAGAGATGGTGGCCAGAGGACCACAGTTTACAAGAGGGACCCCAGTAAGCAGTATGGGCTGAAGATGAAGACCTCCCGCATGTTCTTCAGCGAGGTGGAGCGACGCTTTGACGCCATGCCTTTCAATCTGAGGCAGGTCGTGTTTGAAAATAGAAGCTGTCTACATACTCCGTGTCAGAGAGACTATGTCACTGCATTATGAGTTGATAGTGAGCCCCGTGCGTAGTCCAAATTGGCTAGCATCGCCCAGGCAGCTTTGAGGCATCGCCAGCAGTGTTTTGTTCTCAACGCCTTTTACAAATGACAGAATTACACAGAACAAGCTAAATGGTTTTTGGCACGGATGCCCTGAGGCTTTTTGTCCTAATTGTTAACACTTCTGAATACGATTGTGGCAACCATAAAAGGTCACGAATATGATATCAATATGATATAGTGTATTTTACTGAATAAAGGTGGACGTGATATAACCAACCCCATATGAACACTATACCACTGACTCACTTCAATAATAGGTAGTATTATTTTCCATCAACCGTTTCTCTAATGTGGTGAGTCATGAACTTACAGGTCTGTCCTTCCCTTGTCCACTCTTCAGAGCATTTGAGGATGAGGCCAAAGCACGCCTGGGTGTGGTAGAATGTGCCAAGCACGAGCTGCTACAGCCTTTCAGCGTACTGAGTGAGAAGGAAGGTCCGTCTTTAAGTGTTTGTCTTTAGCTGTCCCTGGTGTTTTCCGTCTCCTAAAACCATGTTATTCTGTCTCTCAGGGGAGTTTGTGGCCCAGTTTAAGTTCACAGTGTTGCTGATGGCCAACGGTCCCCATAGAATCACCTGTGGACCATTTGAGCCAGAGCTTTACAGATCAGAGTGTGAGGTCCAGGATGCAGAGCTCAGAGTGAGTAAGGCCACAGCCACAGGCAACATAAAAGGGGATTTTTAGTTTACATACAATTGTATTGCACACCAGGTACTTGCTCTTTAAGTGAATAACCATGTTGGATAACAGTGAGAAACTGTGAGAGACTTTTGTCAGCTCTTTTTTGTCAGCGACATTTCTTGATTGATGGTAACCTATTTCTCCCGTACAGACTCTACTACAGAGCTCAGCCAGCCGCAAAACACAAAAGAAGAAGAAAAAAAAGGTATTTGACATGACAGTGGTGAAACAATAATAATTCATTTTGTTCTAAATTTTCATTAAATTGCTTCATTCTTTGTCCCAGGCCTCAAAGACTGTGGAAGACACTACTGGACAGCCAACCAAGCAAAACAAGGAAGCAGCAGAGTAGATGGATACCTGTCTTCAGACACACTGACTCATTTACACACACACACACACACACACTAAACAACTGAAATGTATCAAGTCCCCCACTGTTTGTCATTTTTTACCCACATGTACTTCTCTAGCATTTACCCCGAATTCTGTTTTCACACAATCATCTTTAAATGCCAGAATTCTGAAATATTGTCAACTAGTTGAAGTCCTATCAATGTTTTTATTAACAATTGTTTTAAATAATTTTATTATAAACCCAAATGATTTCTAGTGAATTCAGTGGTGCAAGTCACCTTGAGAATTCCATACCTGGGTATGTTTTCAATTGTTGTTTTTTGGTGGTTACAATTATGTAAACATGACAATTTGAAGTTAGGGGCACAGCATCCAGAAGACAATTCTTACATCAGCGCTTGAAAGAGTTCTTTTAGTGGAAACATAAACACGACTACACTTACTGCCACCCCCCTATTACTGGTTGGGGACTTTTTTATTAAATGGTGTTGGGGAGGTTTTCTGCCCCAAAAATGCACCTTTTTATTTTTAAATGACAATACCTTATTTATAAATGTGGTATTGTAGCAATGAGGGATCCACTAATACAACATGAAAGTGGAACTTTTAAAGACTTTTCCTTCACAACTTAAAATCTTGTTTTATGCAAACCCATTTTGAAAATAAGAAAATCTTGTCATTATTTTGGAAAGTACTAAATTGACAACAGTAGTACATTTTCATTTTTATATGGCGTAACCGGTGTCCGATAATTATTTGTACCAAATGAAATAAAATTATCTTTTAGTATGTGTAATTTGTTGTTCTTTGATTAAAGGTTTCATCAGAGCCGGCCCTAGACCTTTGGGGGCCCTATGCAAAATTTGGTTGGAGGCCCCTTTAACCATTTATTGGTTAAAGGGGTTATAAAACTACATTCGTGAAAGTATTAACCTCTTGCCTTTTCCAGATTTTGTTGCATTTTGGACTTATTATATTTTATAATTATTTGAATAGAAATGTACACAAACTGAATTTAGAAAATACAAATGAATGGTCATTTCTGGGAAAAATGTTTTCGGGTACTCGGATTAGCTCTTCAAGAGTTCTGTAGCAGTGCACATTCAATAGGGGATACTACCCCATCTCGTCATTGATGTTGAGGCTGTTGTTTTGCAGGCAGTATTTAATGAAGCTTCCAGTTGAGGACCTTGTCTCAAACTAGACACTATTGTATTTGTCCTCTTGCTCCGTTGTGCAATTGGGCCTCCCACTATTTTATTCTGGTTAGACCCAGTTTGCACTTTTCTTTGCTGTTCACGTTGTTGTACAAGATATTCAATTTCTTGACCGTTTCTTGCATGAAATAGCCTTCATTTCTGAGAACAAGAAAAGGCTGACATGTTTCAAAGTTATTTCTTTCTGACCATTTTTACTCTGTAATCAAACGCAGGCGGTAATGATTACGATACTGATCTGGTTTAAAGACATGTTTTATTGTTTCAGTACATGAATCAAAATCCCAAAATATACGTGTTATTTATTTATTTAATAGTTGGAGAAAAAAAGCACAAAGAAAAAAGACAAAAATATAATATATATATTAAAAAACTGAAAAGAAAAGATGCCGCCAATCTAAAAGTATGTATAGTATTCAAAAGTAATTTCACACGTGTCTAAATTGGAACAGCATTAACATCTCCACTTTTGTTTTGTGTTGATACATTTTACCATAGACATTTTACCATAAACACACCAATGACACCGCCTCTAGGACTTTAAATTTAAAACGACGTTAAAAAGGGCACATGCTTTCAGCGACGGGCGATTAAATATGACGTTGCATTTGGTCCTATAAATGCGCTTCCAATTCTTCGTCACATCCTCTTTCAAGTTGGTGTCCTCGCTTTTGAGGTAGGAAAATGGATAACTCTCCCAAATCGAATCCAAGATAATCTAAAGTATTTCGAGCCATCCATTACATTAAATAATTTTGTCTTTCATTGCAGACACATCTCCGCAAGATGAGAGCAAAGGTGAGATTATTACCTTTTTAAGTTTTGTGTTTTTTTCTGGTTTCATTTCCCATGTCTGTCGCTATTCCGTTGCTGTTGTTTTTAACGTTTAATTAATGGTACTGGTCTTTTGCTATGTACACAACTTACCTCGGTTAGCTAGTTATTTGGTTCCATTATATTTTTTAATCCTATTTAATGTTATTCGGTATATTTTTTAATTCTAGGGTTTTAATCTTAGCATTTCAGAGCGTAACGATGCGGATTTTACTGCGCTAGGTGGTCAGTGTTTAATACCTAGAGTGTTTGGGAACTAAATTGCGTCCTACACACACTTCGCATGCGTTGCATTTGTAATATTGTATTGATAATTAATTAGCGATTTGTTGGGGCAGATTGTGATTCAGTTCTGCCTGTTAAGAATATGTCGTGGACGCATGGTCTACGGTTTGGAGGCCTACCTATTCTCACTTTGCTAGTATAGGTTACCAGACTGCTTTTCACAAATGGTCAGTTGCCTTGTATCAGGTTATTTACATGCAAGTTTTATGCCTAATGTTTTTGTTCTTTTACAGTGGAGGAAGAAGCGTATGCGCAGGTGAGCATTTTATTTTTAATATTGCACTAAACAATATTTACTGAACTGAAGTCCCTTTTATACAAATAAGTCTTAAGACGAATTCAATGTGTTGTAGCTGCTGCATCTGACATTAGCTTTTGCAGTATTTTTACTGTGTGCATATTGAACGCACAAGACTTGATCATTATTCATTAAAAATGACCTTCAGTAATGCTGTGAATCTAAGTGTAATGTGGTTTCTTTTTCTCCAGGCTGAAGCGTAAAAGGCGAAAGATGAGGCAGAGGTCCAAGTAGACTGGCCCCAACCCCTGCAGCTGTGGTCCCTTCTCCAAGCACTCTGAAGCCTGCGGTCCTCGTTGTGCCAAAGCAGATCCATAGTCGTCTAGAGCAAACCTCATGGCGATTGACCAACGGACAGATCCTGGCTACCCAGCCCTCTAGTCTGCCAATGATGTTTGGCTGTGTTGACTACTGGCGCACGCAGAGAACTTGTATTCACATGTCAAGCTCTGGATTTACCAGAACAGCTGATTTGAAGACCTAAATAAATCTTTGGTTCACTAACTACAGTCTTGTGTCCTACTGTATTTGCGTTGTACTTCAATAACACCTACTTAAATCGCAACTGTGCTTGTGTTTAGTTAATTGGTACTGAATTGTTTTATGACATGGATTCCACAAAGCCTGCTTCTATTTGCTCTCCTTGGTGGTACCGGGGAAAATGCAGTTTGAAACTATATAAAATGGGTCCAGCATGCACTGGGAAGGTGACCGGCCAGGTGGTGGGAATAATGTCTGGTTGGGATTGCTGCATTGCTACTAATCAAGTACAGTTGGTAATGGCAATCGAATTCCCTGGTGGCCGTGGCTCTCAACCGAGGCAAGTTAGTGCACCCTGCCCTGCCTTTCAAGATTGGTTTGAGGCATGTGTGCGTGCTGATTCTCCAGATGAATTAAATTACCTTCATTGATGTGATGTACACATTTCGATGGATTATTTTTGTGCTGAACCTCGGGACACATGTCTGTTTAGGCAGAACGCTGTGGGCCAACTGGTTTGTGCAAGTTTTTTTTTGGATTTGTCAAAAGTTGGACACTTCGAGGGCAATTTCGACTATTCCATGTAGTGTGATAAAGACATTTTGGAATAATGTACAAGTAGACACAATATTGTGTAACCGTTACCCTTCTATTCGCGATCGGGCAAATGATGGCCATTCAAGAACACCACACTACATCACAGTAGACATTCATTTTCTATTTCCTAAGCCTACATAATTGGCCCAAATGGCTAATCAATCCTTAAGTCATGAATCCTTGTCTACCTCGTAGGTTTCCTCACTACCACTAGGCCTATACCGTTAAAATATAGGGAAAGACCTTTTCTCAATTGCACTCCATGCTCCTACCCAAAAAGAGCTCATCGGCGGAAGGCGTGGCATTGCAACATTTCTAATTATTTAAAGTAGCCATCCATCCCCAGCGTTGCGCACATTGCCTTATAAATCATTGTCATGAGTCGATCGTCTGAACGCTTTTGAAGGAGATCCAATGTATTATGAGCACTTGTTCGCTGCTTTTTCCTGCCAAATCTGGTCGTTAGATGCAGCACAATTACTCACCTTGGTCAAATAACAGTTGCCATACTGGTTGAGTGTGCCTTAAATTGTAAATACATTTACTATTAGGTTTTCGCAACAGTACTTGAACGTTCTTGAAAGTTTCCAGAAACACAACATGATGGACTTTTGCGTCTGCTCATCTCTGTGGCATTCAAGTGAATTCAGCCAGTAACAACCCAAATGCATATTTGTTCTAATTAACCAGATAAACATATTTCCACTCTGTCCGCTAGGGGGTGATCGTGAAATATTTTGTACTGGCGGCCCCGCGATAAGACACCACCGAGAGAGAAAACTGTAAACACAAGGATATGGCCGACGAAAGGGGTGGAGGCGACCACGAAATTAACGAGAATATGGGCAATCAGCTGCAACTCTTACCAGGTACAAATATGTATTCAATTAAATAGCCCCTGTAGATCAGTGTCATTAGTGTTAGGTTATTGTTACTGGACACTAAAGGGTTCATATTCAGTGCAGATTGCGTATTGCTTTCTTCCAATAATTGAGGCCACACTGCACTTTTTGACAACATATTCAACTATTTTATTATCCATTTTCAGTCACTGTCGCATTAAAGTGCGTTTCTTGAATTCATTGCTAATATATTTCGACACAATGCTAAGCTAATGCTAGTTGCATGTCTAATTTACGTAAATACAAGCTAGATAGCTACCAGACTTATTACTAATGTAATTTACGGTCATTTACGTAGTTATGTCAGTCAATTAGGGAATTATATGTACAGTACGGTTAATAATTAGCCATAAATGCAGTTAGCTTTCTGGTCTGTGGTTAATCAAAGATGCAGCTTCTAAATGCATGTTCGCGTTCAACAGGGGATGTTTTGTCAATTCAATGATTCAGGGAAATTCTCCCCCTTACGGGAATTTGTACATTACTATGACCCCCATTCAACACATAGGTACTGTACTCAAACTACATTACCATGACCCCCATTCAACACATAGGTACTGTACTCAAACTACATTACTATGACCCCCATTCAACACATAGGTACTGTACTCAAACTACATTACCATGACCCCCAACAGAAAGTAAAAATGTGCCTTGCTTATGTTATGGCCTCAATTATCGTTACAGAAAACGACGAGGAGGACCCAGATGAGATGGAGACTGAGGACCGTGACAGCGAAGATGCAGAAAAACCAAACATAAACTTTGACCCCAGTCTTCCGACGTCACATGCTGTGAGTTTCATATTTACACCAACAGCTCCACTACTTGTTGTACGGCTGTATCCATATGCATACTGGTCATTGTTTTGTTACACAATACTATTTTAAAAATATAATTTACTTTGAAATGGTGATAATATCAGATTGTATATAATTTCTGAGAATATCTCTTATCCCTCTTGTCCTAGTACCTAGGCTCAGACATGGAGGAGTTTCATGGGCGCACTGTGCACGATGACGACAGCTGCCAGACCATCCCAGTGCTCCCGTTCACAGCAGTCATGCTGATTCCTGGACAGACCCTGCCACTGCAGCTCTTCAGACCGCAGGAGGTCAGCATGATGCGCAGTATCATCCAGAGAGACAGAACCTTTGCCGTCCTGGCCCACAGGTACGGAGGGATACCATGTCTGGGTTCAGTGAGCCTCTCACCTTAGATTGGTGTGCCCTGCAATACTATTAAGCGTCAATAATAGTGAAGCACGGTGGGATGTTGCACACAGTTGTTCCGTATCTGTTGTCTCACCCCCTAGTGACACAGAGGAGACGCAGGCAGAATTTGGGACGACGGCTGAGATATATGCATACAGAGAAGAGCAGGAATACGGCATTGAGACGGTTAAAGTGAAGGCAGTGGGAAGGCAGCGCTTCAAGGTCCAAGAGATCAGAACCCAGGCAGACGGGTGAGTGGATTGTATTGTCACTGACCAGAATCTCATAGAAACCCTCCATAATAAAACTGTTCATCGGCAGATAAAACAAAGTTTATCCAGTTTGTTCAGTTCAGGGTTACTCAAAATGTCGGTATTCTGAAGTTCATGAGGGTGTTCTTATCTTTGTGGTTTTACAAGTAGGTATTATAAATGTATACGCAGGAAGTATTTTACAAGTGTTACCATGAATGGCCACATGATGGCATAGTTACTCCGTTTTAATGACCTTATGCAGACGATACACATGGCAAATACACAACAACATCTGCACGTGCAGGGTCCTGTTCAACAATGCTAGAGATGTTTTTTGTGTGATAGATTAAAAACTAAAATGCAACAATAATACTATTAATAAAACACTCACTCGGTGTCATGATAAAGTCTGCTTTCTAAATGCCCCGGCAGCTTCACTCTACAGTTTTGTTAACTGTCTGCCACTCTAACACCCAGTGCCCTCTGTCTTCGTTATGTTCTCTTCCAGGATCAGACAGGCCAAGGTGCAGATCCTCCCAGAGCGGGTCTTACCTGACCCGCTGACAGCAGTGCAGCTCACCCCTCTTTCCAGATGCCTCGTGCACCCCTCCTCTAGACCCACGGCCCAGAGCTGTCTACAGACCCAACGCTGGTGGGCCACATACCGCCAGGTCTGACACACACACACACACACACACACACATTCATTAAGATGCAGCTGAAACCACATTTCCACGTACCACTATTCTCATGGTAAATATTGAATAATTATTAACTGTTGTCATATTCACGCAGTTTTCATCATATTCATTAGGTTTGCAACTACTAGTTTATAATAAATAAAAACAATGACTTCGACAATATACATTTTTTACAAAAAATGTCACCATCAATTAGTTAGGTGTACAGGAGAAGCATTTATTTTTTTACAAATATTAGACTCATATTTCTCTTGCTGAGTTTTTGTTCTGTTTTCCTCCTTAGAGGAAGTTCCACTGTGCCAATATGACATCATGGCCGACTTGGGTCTATGCTCTCTATGACTCTGTGAGTACTGAACACTCTCCTTTATGTAGTCCTGTGTCAAAAAAAGTCTGATCCTATTTCACCTTTAACAACGTCTTCAGTAACAACATTTAAGGGATATACAAATGTCTAATTTGTGTTGGTGGAAACAATAAACTGTCACTTGTTTGGAGGAATCTGGAATTAAAAGTGAAGAAGTCAGAATAACCAGTAAAAAACTAAATGGAAAAAAGAATACCAAATGACTGGCCCTTATCATATGTTGAGTATCTGTGATGACACACTCCTGTGCTTGTCCATCAGGAGACTCTAATGAACAGAGTGAAGAAACAGCTTCATGAGTGGGACGAAAACCTCAAGGATGATTCCCTCCCAACGAATGCGATAGGTACAACACCCTGGTCTGCCATCTAGACTAAAACTCTACAGTCTATTGTTAATTCAATTGTTACTTCATGCAGGCGGGCATGCTATTGTTCCTTCAGTCAGCTGTCTTTCTCTGTCCCCTCATTTCTTTCTCTCATTCATTGTATCTTTCTCTCTCCCATTTTGTCAATTTCGTTGTCAGATTTCTCCTACAGGGTGGCAGCTTGTTTGCCCATAGATGATGCCCTCCGTCTCCAGCTGCTGAAGATTGGCAGTGCCATCCAAAGGCTGCGATGTGAGCTGGACATAATGGACCGGGTGAGGGTTTGCTGTAGTTGTAGACTAACAGAATGAGGACATAATGGACCGGGTGAGGGTTTGCTGTAGTTGTAGACTAACAGAATGAGGACATAATGGACCGGGTGAGGGTTTGCTGTAGTTGTAGACTAACAGAATGAGGACATAATGGACCGGGTGAGGGTTTGCTGTAGTTGTAGACTAACAGAATGAGGACATAATGGACCGGGTGAGGGTTTGCTGTAGTTGTAGACTAACAGAATGAGGACATAATGGACCGGGTGAGGGTTTGCTGTAGTTGTAGACTAACAGAATGAGGACATAATGGACCGGGTGAGGGTTTGCTGTAGTTGTAGGCTAACAGAATGAGGACATAATGGACCGGGTGAGGGTTTGCTGTAGTTGTAGGCTAACAGAATGAGGACATAATGGACCGGGTGAGGGTTTGCTGTAGTTGTAGGCTAACAGAATGAGGACATAATGGACCGGGTGAGGGTTTGCTGTAGTTGTAGGCTAACAGAATGAGGACATAATGGACCGGGTGAGGGTTTGCTGTAGTTGTAGGCTAACAGAATGAGGACATAATGGACCGGGTGAGGGTTTGCTGTAGTTGTAGGCTAACAGAATGAGGACATAATGGACCGGGTGAGGGTTTGCTGTAGTTGTAGGCTAACAGAATGAGGACATAATGGACCGGGTGAGGGTTTGCTGTTGTTGTAGGCTAACAGAATGAGGACATAATGGACCGGGTGAGGGTTTGCTGTAGTTGTAGACTAACAGAATGAGGACATAATGGACCGGGTGAGGGTTTGGTCATTTTGTCATCAGCATCTATAATTATACTTCTTACAGAACAGAGAAATGTAGAAATTAGCCATTGCTTTTAAATATTCTAGTGAAAACTATTTCTCCCGACAAAGAAAGCATGAAGAGCAAACACCTATCTGTGGGGGAAAGATAAACAGACAGAGGTAAACAGACAGAGGTAAACAGACAGAGGTAAACAGACAGAGGTAAACAGACAGATCAGTGTGGAGGTCAATGGATGTCCCTGACCTGAGGGCCGAGGACGACAAAGCAGAAAATCACTGGTTTCTGCTCAGTGTTGAGGGGCAATAAGAGGTTCTCACTAAGCAGCATTGTAAAGTCCACACATGAGCACAACATGACCAAAGTATCATACAGGTTGCTACATTATTATAATGTTACCATGCCAGATAACACAGAGATTGACTCCGTTATTACAGTAATGTATGCTACTGTAACACGTACGTCTTTTTCTTGCACAGTGCACTTCTCTGTGTTGCAAGCAATGTCAAGACATGGAAATCACCACCAAGAACGAGATATTTAGGTGAGGAAGAGCTTCATACTTCATTCAGTATGCCTTTCAAAATCACTACATTAACTAGACTGTGTTCCATTATAATCTGCCCTCCTCTCAGACTCTAAAACGGCAGGATAGCCTAGATGTCAAGAACATTTGGCCAGTAAAACAAACGGTCGCTGGTTCAAATACCTAAGCCCTGAACAAGATAAAAGGCACCGATAACCCAAATTGAATCCCAGGTGGTTGCAAAAAAAGCAGCACATTTATCTTCAGTCTAGTAAGGTTTCTTAACCATCACTCTAACCAACAGTAACCCCAGGCCATTGTCATTCATTCGTTTTTTTGTCATTTTAGAATACTTCTATACTTTTCTGGTATCTGCGTATGATGTTTCAACTGCAAATTGTACAGTGTGGCTCCCACATTTAAAAGCATTGAGTGCCAGTGGTTTGTCCTCTCGCAGCTTGTCCCTATACGGCCCTATGGCAGCCTATGTCAACCCCCATGGTTATGTCCATGAGACCTTGACCGTCTACAAAGCCAGCAACCTCAACCTGGTCGGCAGGCCGTCCACACTCCACAGCTGGTTTCCAGGGTAACCTCTCTTCATGCACACCTGAGGCTTACGTTCCCTTTCGCTCACACACACATTACGATGCAAACCAAACCATCCTGCACACTGTTCTGCACACCCAGAGTCGTGTTATAAGTGAAAGACACATGTATCCACAGACAAACACATATTAACATGCATGGCACTAATAACATTTACTGTTGAGTTGTTAATAGTAATATTAGAATCTGTTAATAAAGATTAATATCAGATATTTGATTTGGTCAGAGATAAATATGTATAATCATGTCTAAACGTGATGGAAGTTTTATCAAACTGTCAGGAAAGGACTTTCCGATGCATGGCTCTTTACAAATGTTATTCACGTCTGTCTGATGTGGATTCTGGAAAGGCCCTGGCCTCAATTAGCTGGTGATTACATCAACGCTTTCTGGTCCATATATGTTTAAGGGCATTTGAGATGCTACAGACGACTAGGAGAAGTGTGCCCAGCTAACCAAGCGCCTCAAAAATGACATGTCCGTTCTTTCTTTCTCCCCTTCACCTTCCCCTTTTCCCAGTTATGCCTGGACTATCGCCCAGTGTCGGACCTGTGGCTCCCACATGGGCTGGAAATTCACGGCCACAAAGAAGGACATGTCCCCTGCTCGTTTCTGGGGCCTGACCCGCTCTGCCATGCTGCCACGGATCCCACAGACAGAGGGCGACGAGGGGGAGGAAGGTTCCCGTTTGCTCTGCATGTGACAACATACTGATCCCCAAGTCACCACACAATTGGGCTCCCCAAACATCCACGGGTTAATGGTCTCTCCACAGTCATAACAACATCCCCCCCTGACAGCCATGGCAGCAAAACAAGAGAGAGATCCTCAAACACTGGCATATCTTCCCCATAGCATGCATACTGTTGATCTGTCTGTACTGCCGTCTGTTTAGCCAGCTCTCATACTATCTGCCACAGACACGGCACACACTAGCGCCTTGCCATGCCAACCTGCTCTACTCTTGAACATAGTAGGTGTGACTTTGCATGCAGTATCCATCTAGGCCTGTATGCATCTAGAGACACTAAACCAAGAAGCACTTTGGTCTCCATGTCTTTAAACAAAACTATCAATAGAAAACCGCTATAGATTCAGGACCACATATAGTCTTCGAATTGTTATTCTGAGAAGCTCAGAACAGCTGTTAAGTAATGATGTGTTAGACCATGTGACATCAATGATAACACTGTTTGTATACAGGAAAGGATGCTGCTCTCACAAGGATGTGTCATGCCTTTGTTTCTTATGCTGTAATAAGTCAGTGCATTGTAAAATAGGCTAAAGTTTGATATGCAAGGACAATGGAGGAAACGGAATGAGGAAAAATAAGGAAGTTATTACCTTATTTTCTACTGTATTTTACCCTATGTGCAAATATATTTGTTTGGTTTATTTTCAAATTAATGTATAAAAGTATGTAATACACATGTTGAGATGCTGGTTTCTATTTTTTTGGATGGATTAAGGTCCATTAAACTGGAAGATAATGTGCCTCAGAAGACGAGGAGTACCTCTGGTCACTGAAGATCAGAGCTATCTTGGTGCCTGGTCATGTTTTTACATTTTTGTGTTTTAACAGATACTGTTGATTGAAGACTTGGAAAAACAGGAACCTGGTTTAATACAGGGCACATATTTGAGTATCATAAAGTCAGTCTTTATGTTATATGTTGCTACTGCACTAAAAGCATGGAGAAGGACATAGCTGGATGTTTTTTATGTTTATCAGTGACTTATGGGTTTGGTGTATCTGTAGGCCACACAATTAAATGGAACATTATATTAATGAAACAGTCTGTTCATACTGGCAACATATCAACAGTCTCCTGCATAACTTTTGTCAAGGTATTCATTTTTAAAACAAGATTTTTGTAACTGGTGCCAGTGTACAAGGTTAAGGTGAAGGCTATTTTGGCATTTCTGATCTAGAATGTGAAACATTATTCTCCCATTGCTGTGAACTTTTTAAACGTTGGGAATCTTTTAACATTGTGAAACAGGTTTAGTTTCTGCCCATTATGAACAAAGTAATTTTACATAAGAGCTTATTGTTGACTATTTCGTTTGGCAATGGTCAAAACATTTTTCACAATAATGTCACTGTAAAATACTTAATTTTGTGTTTCATTGTTTAAAGAAAGAATCTGAAATGTAATTATCAGGGCATTGTATTCCTTCACTGCATATGAGATAATAAAATGTAGTTAAGTGCTCTCATCTGCATCTAAATCGAGTACAAGAAGATTACAAGTCAATGCCATCTAATACACAGACTGGTGAGAAACAAATGGGAAAAAAATTGTCATTTGCATTAATTTTGTTGAAAGATATGATTTGAAACTTTAACTTAAATGATCAACTGCAGATGTCTGCTGGTTATTTAAGCTTGTCTTTGTGCTAGTTCATGTATTGTGTAAACAACCCCGATTGACCCCTGTTTATTTAAGCTTGTCTTTGTGCTAGTTCATGTATTGTGTAAACAACCCCGATTGACCCCTGTTTCTCTGTTTATAGTCTAGTAAATACTAAATGTCGATACCTAATTGGTTGGCTTCTGTTAATTGACAGTTAAATTGACCACTTTGTGAAACCCTTATCCGCCCTAAACCGGAAAAGAAATGAGAGGGTGTTCGATTACTTCACCCGGCACTTTCTCGGCGAGCGCGGCTTGGCCCCGTATTAAAATAGAGGCGATGTCGACTCAAAATAAAAGGTAGGTTTTTGCAATGAGTATGTTTAAACATGTAACGAATGCAATAAAATGCTTTTTATGTGTTTTCTAATGTAATACATGCATAATACATAAGCCCCTATTTGCCTCTTTGATATTATGACATATATATATATGCGTCCTCCCTTTTTCGCCCGTTCAATCCCGGGCCGGTTTGACATAACACCCCTAGTGTCGTCCATGACCAGCTTCTGGCTAACTGATGACAATACAAGATAGCACATTCAGTTAATAAGCTAAACCAGTTACCACCTTAAAAATATCGTTTTTATGATTACGACTACTTTATTGTATGTTTCGCTATGTCTTAGTCGCCACCGGTTTGCCAGTTAATTCAGTGAACAGCTTATTGCTAAACGCTTTAGCGACCGCTTCCTGTCGTTATGCCTGAGGAGCAGCGAGCCGCACAGCTCCCACTGGTCAGATCTATAGACAGTCGCATACCCACGTCTGCAGTGTTTATGAACCGAAGTCCCCGAATCGTACTACCATTATGGATTAATTTCATCGGGGAACCTCAAGCCTATAATTCTTTACAGCCTGGGAGAGGGCGGAAAATGAACACCTACGTAGGTAAGTAATACAAAAAGCTGTCCTGACCCATTAATACTACTAGGTTATTCGAAAAAAAGCTCTACAAACAAACACTTGCTGATAATTAAGACTACAGGAATGCTAATGTACATCGATAACCTGGAATTCTGATAGTTAGAAAGAGTAATACAGTTTAAATGTATGTGTGTACTGAAAAGATGAGCAACAAAGGTAATGCATTTTTAAACGGATCTCAGATTATGAATGCAGAACTGTACGGATATTTAGTGTTCTTAGTCTTCACCTGACGACTATCCTCTTCAGATTTACTCAGAGGTTTCAGTGGGGTTTAGGCGAGCGAGTTGGGATGTCCATTGCAATAGCTTGATAGTGTAGCATCTATGTGTGGAGGTGGATGTCTGCATTGAATCATTGTCCTGCCAGTTTAACTTCCTGGCACAGTGGCATACAGATGGTTGGTTTGATATATTCTGGTACTTCACAGAGTCCATTATGCTTTGTATCCAGGGCCTCTTGAAAGCAAAACAACCCAACATTCACCACATCACTTGACTAAATATAATGCTTTATTAGTTCTTTATGGTTCTTTACATTTTTTCATGTTTTTCTTCTGTAAGGTCATCCGTGGATATTCAGAGATGCAGAGACCGACGAGCCACTGAAAGCAAACAGTAAAGATATGTTCCTGCCCAAACCAATGGAAAATGGACAGGATGTCCAGGTTACCATCACGTTACCAGGTTAGAGCGAATCCTTCTAGTTTGGTTCTTCATTGCCGATTATCTGTACACTGTCTGTACATCTGTCTTGTTTTAAATTGAAACGATTTCATTCAAGAAAGTCACGCTGTGGTCCTAGAACACACCCAAGGAAGATCACACGCTTTATCAACTGTCACGTCTGTCTGTGTGTGTGTTCTCCCCGTAGTCATGACCCTAAAGGAGCGTGCCCTCCAGGTTGTGCGACGCCTGGTCCGTCCGGAGAACTACAGAAGACTTGAAATAGCCCGGTGTCTCCATGAGGAGCTGGAAGACCGTCCCAGTGTGCTGAAGGACCTGAAGCGCATCGCCCAGCGTGTGGAACAACGCCTTCTAGAAAACAGACAGCAATCCCAGGAGGCATCTGGATAGGGGCTGTATGTATCCAGTGTCTCAGAGTTGGAGTGTATTCATGTATTAATATCCCTATTCTTCGCTTATTCAGTTGTCTTTGTTCTGCACCTATCCACATATTGAGGATGTGTGGTGGTCTGATTGGACACTAGGTACTTGAATTCAATGGTCTGGTCTGTACCGAGGTACATGCATTCATCAATTGCTTGATATTTGAAGCTTTCATCTGTTCGGTCATTGCGTCAATAATTGACAAACGGATTCCGTGGCCAATTTCAATTAAAAGCAAATCCTGCTCCTCCAACTATGTTTCGATATTCAAGCTGAGCGGCTGGAGACATCTAACAACAGGGTTGTTCCACTTGAAAAAGTTAGTTTTTTTTCAGATTGTTCTGAAATCAGTTCTCTTGCAGCCTGTAAAGTCACTGGCTGGCAGGCAGCTGCATCATTACAAGGCCAGGTTTTATATCCTGCTTGTGGATTAGCCTGTTGACAAACACCACCTGAGATTTAGTGAGTTGGTAATGAAATGAGGTGTCTTGCCTTGTGGTCGGGTAATGTTTGTTTAAGGATTCTGGTAAGACTTCTGGGTTGAGCGAGCAGCCTGATAACATAAAAAAAATGTATTTGATTATTTATTTTTATTCAATGATTGGGGCACGTTTGATGCAACCACAATTTGGGTTTCATATTTATCAAATATTACGGAGGGAATCTTATACAATTGAATTAATTATTTTTGTACATTGCTGGAATGCATATCTTTTTAACTGCAGGTATATTTCAGAAATATTTTTAGATGTTGGTTATATGGCTTGCTGTCATATTTGCTCAGTTTGAAATAAAATATGTAAAGAAGAAAATGTGTTTGCCATGACACCTTAGTCAACAATCAAATGATGTCAGTTGCTTTATGCATTCATTTCATATTGAGCCTTTTGAAGTATAAATTCATATTCATCATTACGTTTAAGGATGTTATAAATTACGCATAGAGTTTGAACAAGGTGGGTATATGTAAGTGCCTTTTCACGTTTGTGAGAAATATATATGCATCTTTTGCTATATTAATTATTTGTAATCAATTCTAATTGAATACACACTTTGATGGATTTCGATTGGTAACGACTAATATGGCATTTAAGCTCAAGTCAGCTGGACCATGTATTTATTGTATATTTCCAGTTTTCACATGGAGCTGTGGAAATAACGCAACTCACAAGGTCGTCTGAGGAGGCTTCTTAGTGCAGGTTGTTTTGTGGCCGCCTTTATTGTATTTGTCTCTAAAGCCTCCTGAGAGATAGATTTTGTTGTTTGATTGTTTTGGTTGTTTGTTTGGTTCTCAATGATGTGAACATTTTCACAAGGATAGTGTTTCTAGTGTCCTTCATATCGATTTGTTATTATATTATATATAATGTACATATTACTTTCACCATTTTCAGAAATTACTACAATTTTCTACTGTTTGAGGTACTAAATGTATTGGTATATATTAAAATAATTTGAAAATTAAGAACTCATGTTAATCATTGGGTCACATGTTAAAGTTTCATTCAAATTGGAAGAAAATAAAATTAAGTTTGAATACGAGTTTGATTTTTTTAATTGACTGGGCATATTATCAGCAACCATCAGTACTGTGTTCCAATGGCATGTTGTGTTTGCTAATCCATGTTTCTAAAAGTTATAGTTATATCAATTATAATTAACTTTAGAAACCCTTTTGCAATTATGTTAGCACAGCTGAATACAGTTTAAACCGATTACAGGCTCAAAATGACAAACGTGTTGACTGAAACTCGTCAGTCTGTTCTTGTTTTGAGCAAATAAATGCAATATGTGAGAAATTTCAAAGAAACTGAAGATTTCGCACCACGCTGTGTACTACTCTCTTCACAAAGTATTGTTCAAAATGTCTAACCAGAATAGAAAGAGGAGTGGGAGGCTATATGCACCACTGACCAACAGGACAAATACATGAGTCTCGTTTGAGACAGGCCTCTCATAGATCTTTAACTGGCAGCTTCATTAAATAGTACCCGCAAAACAGTACCTGGGCATATATGCAAAGAAAAAGGCATAACTTTTGAACATTAGTTTAGATAAAGAGCTACGTTATATGCAATAGGAGAGCGTTTGTATTTGTCAACCACATTATTGTTACCATGTATCTGGGGGGTTTCCCAAACAATGACAAATGAGCTAGATTTCAGCAAAATGTGACAGAAATGTTTTACTTTTTTTAACAAAAACATTTGACAATGTTGGTGAACTTTTACACTGCAGTCATTCAGTCCATTCTGACTTCCTCCATCACTGATACACTGCAGCCACTGTCAAGGACAATCTGTCTAGTGTTTGCTCCCGGCCGCTGGACATTTTCATCTACATATTACATATTTATTTTAATTTTATAGTTCCTAATTGTTTGCTATGTCTGTATGATTCACTGAAGTAACAGGCCAGAAAGAGACCAGAGATTTTTTTTTTTTGGAGTAAACTAAAACTTTGAGTGAGAAATAAATAAATGGCCAACTCTGGTAACTGGAGGATATGAATATGTGTTACAGTGGCTGAAGTTAATATCCATCCTACATGCCATGGTAGAGAGATTGTTGCTGACCTGTTGCTATGCTACAAAGAAACACAATCTGCCTGTGTCTGTGTGGGACTGCTTGTTTCAGAAACATGCAGATGGAGAAGAGGAAGAAAACCTGGGACGCCAGTCACTTTAGACAACAGCAGTAAGTCAATCGACTTCTAACTTTCTTTTTTTAACTACGGAACCATTAAACTCTTATCACTAATATACAGCTCATCTACGTGACATATTACTGCTAATGCATTGATCTACCACGGTTGGTTGGGTAGAAACTGATGACCAGCAGTAGCCTACATGTTATGGATTACAATTAACCAGTAACTGTAGTCGTTTACATTACAAGATAAAACATTGTAATCAGACTAGATGGCTTCTGAAAAAACGTACGACTACTTCCTGGATATTTAATGTCAAATAATACGTGCAGTGAACAGTAATGAAACGCTTTATGATGTTTATTTTAATGTTATTCCCAAACAAACGTTTTGTGCCTCCGTTTTTGTGATTATTATGCGCGCAAGGATGGCCTCGCATGACCAGATTACCAGGGAGACCAGGCACTTGTTTAATTATCTAGGGCTTTGAAAAAAGCATGCCTACGTTAATAGAAAATAGACTACCAACATTTGCCACAGAGGGACTGAAGTTTTGTAATTGTCTCATATGGACACTTTGGCATTTATTCATCCCGGTAGTTTATATTGTTTCATACCAAGATTAAACATTTTGATTACACTTTATTTTAATAGTCAAAATTACTGGCATCTATCTATAGATGCGGTACATATATTCATACTAGAAACAATGTAAATTCTCGCTACGGTTAAGATTATGCTTTATGTAGGGGTTAGGGAAAGGGTTAGATTAGAGTTATAGGATGGGGTTTAGGATTAGTTGATTGATATATTATTGATGATTTGTAGATGATAAAGCATCTACAGATAAAATATTAAACTAAAATGTTACCGACATATTTGTTTTACATTATTAGAATGACATCTTGGCCACGGAGTCACCCTGTGATGTTTCCACACATCCACACAGACCACTGGACTAAGATGAAGACCAAGGTATGGTCTTCAGCAGTTGTAGGATCTTGGCAGTTTCACTGCTTATGCATACTGTCAAGTTTCTTGGTTCGGTCTCTCTGAATCATGTTATGTCCACAGCAGGTACCCACCTATCTCGTCTCAGTTCCGGCCACCATGGTGACAGAAAAAGGTATTATATATTTAAGTGAACATGCATCTTTTTTTTTAACTTCACCATGCTGCTAATCATTTTTCATCAAAAGAATGAATTAAAACAATTGATTTGGGTAATCAATTATCAACAAGTATCAAAAAATACTTGTTGACATACAGTGTTGACATTGCGGCTGACTGTCCATGTAACGTCTGTACCTAGGTGTGCAGAGGCCCATTGTCTACCATCACTCCTCTGTTACAAGGGCACGTTGTGTTTGCTTATCTAAGTCTATAATTTTAAAAGGCTCCAAATGGCTTGAAACTAAAAACGTTAGTTTTTCTGATATGTGATGAGTATTTGCCACGCTCGAGTCATAAACTGGGCATTGTTTAGGCATATCTAGTTTGGTGACTGGGATTTATTCTTGTAGATTGTTTTATTAGGCATTATGGTGAGCTGTGGTACCTTGGTTGAAATAAAGAGTTTACTCTGCTGGGGTACGTTCCCCAAAACATACAAGACCATTCTGTATTGTCTTACAATGTAAACTCTCAAATGTGAAATGGTTCTTAAACAGCTGACCCGGGAAGGTGACGGTGAAAGAAAAAAATGAATTGCAGTTCAAAATGTCATCCCCAGAGCCTCACATGTATGGGATGAGTCCAACTGGCTTAGAGTCGGCAGGTGACCATCTTCTTCCTCCCCTGACAGAAGACATGGCTGAGGCTTCATCTAATCGTCCTGTCACTTTTAAGGCACAAGGTAAGTTCTCTTCAGGGTTCCTCGTGATTTTCAGAATCTTGAGATCTTTGAGATTAGTGTAATTAGTGAGGTGAAAATCTAATAATACTGAGGTGATGGCGCTGTTGTGTTTCGCTCTAGGTATGTCCTACAGTTTAATGGGGAATAACGCTTCTCTCCAGGACCTGCCCCAGTACAGAAATGAGTACAACGACCGTGCTAGGAGAGGATTCTGCTACTGGCCCATTGAAAAGAAGGCCCCTAAATGTGAGCATCTATAAGCACTGACTATATTTTTTTGTAGTTGTGCTAGAATATAAAGCCTACCTGGAAATGTTGATTTAACCAGAGGACTAATGACGGTAATGTAATAATATTTAATGTCTTTTGCTCTAGGTCACGGACTCAGCTTTGGAGCCTACAAGACCTTACTGGGATTACCAAGAGTCTGAAGATGGGAATCTAAAGCAATTACAGTGTTTGAAGATTGATGAGTGTCTAAATTATTAAAGTAACCCTGTTTTTCTGAAGGAGAAGCACATTTTCACTCTATGAGAAATGCTTCAACCTAGTGATAATATTTACATGACAAAGCAGGGGAGGCAATACACACGTCTCTTTCACAGAGACAAAATGGTGTCAACTGGCTTGGATGTCTCATCTCCTTAATACTCAGTCAAGACCTCGACGTCACCACGTGGAAGCGTTTGTCTACTACGTCAATCCCGTTTCCCACATAACGAATAACAAGAGCCTGTAAATGTAACTCTAGCTTCCAGACATCTTGTCTTTACTTACAAGGATATCCAATAGCCCATTTGAACCTGATGAACCCCTGGTCTGCACTGTTGAGACCTTGTACCATTCACTGATCTGTAGCATCCATGTCATAAAATGTAACCTGCGTAGGTAAGTGTTGAATTTAAGATGTGGCAACTTTCTTTGTTTGTCTCAGTTGAATAAACTGAGACAAATAAGGAAACAGCAGGACATACAACGGAAACAAGCAAATCCACATTACAATGTTTAAACAACAAACATGCATTTTTTTGTCAAATATATACATTAGAAATACTCTTCTCAGGTGGAAACAATTACCAGATGCAAAGACACAAAAAATCAACTAAGATCAGTATTCTTGGTTAATTGTTAAACTCCACGCTGTGTTCTTGAATTTTATATTGCTTGAAGAATATCCACAGTTTTACAAAATTACTTTTTGCCAACACTAAAATATCCCAACCTAGAAATAATTCTCAATTTAAACTTTGACGTCACGTCGGTCACGTGGGTTCCCCGGTCTCCGCGCACGTGGCTGTTTCACTGCAATAAGCTGGTTATCGCCTCTTGACTTGGCAGAAGGTAAAGATTTTAACCAGAAATTATCTTTCTTTTGTCTCCTTTTAAAAATGTTTTCGAATAAACGTTTTCAATAGTGTACCATACTTGTGATTTTATTTGATGATATTGTGTGAGTTTAGCTGCTAGTAGTACCGGTAAATACTAGCTAACGTTCGTGACGCTAGGTAGCGTGCTAGCTAATAACTAGTGTACTTTGTCGATTTCCCCTCCGTTTGACCACTAAGCAAAACTATGTCCATGTTATCAGATTGAAAAGAAAAATGGAGAACGAAGTTTAATGTCTGTTTCGACAGAAAATAATTGTAGTTTGGGAAAAAACTGTTTTGCTGGGTAAACACGTACTATTATTGTTGTATGTCATGTAATTACGGTCTGATTACGACTATATATAATTTGGACACAAATCACCAAACTGTATGGTGTTTGTTTTACGACTGTAAGACGACAAACATTGGTATTGATTCTGTTTTTGACTAGGCTTTCTGACATGGATCTCAACAAAAGAGAGAAAGTGAGGTTTAAATGTCTACGGACTAAACTCGGGACTACACTCGGCTCGCCTACCAAGTTCCGTAAGAGCGCAGGTGGCACCCCGAAGCCCACCCGCTGGGGTCAGTTGCCCAGGGAGGCTGTGACTTCCCCTGATTTGAATGTGTCGACTGGGTCCGCGGGCCTATCAGAGCTGGAGGACATCTGCCTAAACACACCAAAGAGAAAGGCTGGCCCCTCACCTGAGGACAGTAGTGACAGCAAACCTGATGGGAGACACTTATTCATTGGCAAAATGAACGGCCTCAGAAAGCTCTCTAGGAAATGTTTGCAAGGTCTGACTTCCTCCCCGTCCAAGGTAAATCCTGCTAAGCAGCTCAATAATGACTTGATCTCTGGACAAATAAATAGAAATGTATGCCAAAAAACATTAGTCAAACAAATCATGACAAACGTATACATTTTCTTTAAAACACTGTTGAAGAACTTGCAGATGTTAGGTTTTAGAACATAACATGTTATGTTCATATTTCCCACTGGTGGGAGGAACAGAATGCTAAATATGCTAGGTGTATATATATATATATATATATGATAATGGTAATATAAGTAAATTGTATGTATTGTGATAACACCCTCAACATGAAAACGTTGTCTTGAACTTTGAACAGACGTTTTTGTCTCAGCCCATGAAAACAAACAGTGTTTATTTGATTACCTAAACACATAAGTATGCATAAATTGTGTATTAGCATTCTTAATCTTGGCTTTAGTCAACAGATCATATGCCTGTTTTGTTTTCCTCAGGTAGAAATCATAGACACACCATCCCAGACAGAAAAACAGGTCCCATCACCTACGCCCTCAGGTCATCATAAGAGGATAGACAGGACCCCAGAGGAAGGGTCGAAGGCTATCTATCTGAAGGCGTTGACCGCCGCTATCATGGCAGGAGAGAAACAGTCCCTAGACCAAATGACCACCAGGAGAAGCCCGTCTCTCACCAAGTACACAGAGAGGAGGAGTTCTTTGGAAATGACTTCTGACCATGTGCCGGTTTTAGAACCAGATGATAGTGTGTCCTTTGACTGTTGTTCAGTCCATTCAGAGACCGAAGACCAGCCTCCCTGTGAAGACAGAGGCAACTATTTGCCCCCACTGGAGTTTGTTGACACAGACACACAAGATGAGGATGCTACTGTCAAAGAAGACATACAGGTGATTCACTCCGCAAAAGACTTTAAGACCCGTTTACCATGCCATTACAAGTTCTGCATGATTCATATTTTTGTATTCAAATTATTTACCCCCTTTAACACCTATGCTCTTCTTCAGAGTGTAGCGTTGAAAAAGGAAGCTTCTTCTGATTGGTCGGATGAGGAGGATCCTGTAGTGGTGGAGACGTTCTCCCAGGAGGTGTATTCCACTGCCAGGGACGTATTTTGGAGAGAGGTCAGCAGCAGTGACCCCACAGTTCCTAACCCTTACTTCCTGAATCCTCAGACATGTGCCCCTGACAACTGGAGACTGAACACTGCTGTGAATGATCAAAGTGCTACTGTTGTAGTACCCTCTTTAACCACCACGTTTAAGA
This sequence comes from Dallia pectoralis, assembly GCA_029465975.1. Taxonomy (NCBI): domain Eukaryota; kingdom Metazoa; phylum Chordata; class Actinopteri; order Esociformes; family Umbridae; genus Dallia; species Dallia pectoralis. The sequence continues at coordinate 17,163,552 of CM055744.1, forward strand.
ATGAACTGAATGGTCCTGTCCAGATGCTAAGTGAGAGGCCATCTCAACTCTCCCCTCAGTCACTAAGGACAGTGTTAATATTGTCTAAGCAAGTTCCCCCAGTGAAGCCAGTTGGTACACAGCTGACACTCAGCACTAGTGTTGGTTCCCCGTACGCCACCTGCAGTATTAATTCTTACCCGGACCCCTTTGCCCTTCGGCAGACTGTTACACGCTCCAAAAACATTCCTGAATTGTGCCAGAATTTTTCCAGTCCTAACATCCCCAGTGTCCATACCTCTCGTAGATACTCTGATGGCGTTTCCTCGTTGCATGCCCCTTCTTCTGGTTACTTTGAAAATAGCGCCAGCACCAGGAGAATGTCATTAGGGGCCGAGCCTATATGGGCATGTAACCCTGCCCAAAGGAGAGCCAGCCAACTTGGCTTTGTGGACACCCACTGCCACCTCGACATGCTGTGGGGCAAGCTGGGCTTTAGGGGGACCTTTGCCCGTTTTCGCCATCTACACCAGAGCAGTTTCCCGCCAGAGTTCCACGGCTGCATCGCAGACTTCTGCAATCCTCGGATAACGGTGCGTGAAGCACTGTGGGAGGGGCTGTTGGCAGAGGAGCTGGTCTGGGGGGCGTTCGGCTGCCACCCCCACTTTGCCAAGGAGTATTCTGAGGTCCACGAGCACAGTATTCTAGCGGCCATGCGACACCCCAAAGCTATCGCCTTCGGAGAGATCGGCCTGGACTACTCCCACAAGAACAGCACCAATGCCCCCCGGCAGAAAGAGGTATGGTCATGTTGTGGTTGCTCATTCGCCTGGTAGAGGTCGTGTTGAGGTTGCTCATACACCTGGTAGAGGTATGGTCATGTTGAGGTTGCTCATTCATCTGGTAGAGGTATGGTCGTGTTGTGGTTGCTCATTCACCTGCTCGAGGTATGGTCTTGTTGTGGTTGCTCATTCACCTGCTCGAGGTATGGTCGTGTTGTGGTTGCTCATTCACCTGCTCGAGGTATGGTCGTGTTGTGGTTGCTCATTCACCTGCTCGAGGTATGGTCGTGTTGTGGTTGCTCATTCACCTGCTCGAGGTATGGTCGTGTTGAGGTTGCTCATTCACCTGCTCGAGGTATGGTCGTGTTGAGGTTGCTCATTCACCTGCTCGAGGTATGGTCGTGTTGAGGTTGCTCATTCACCTGCTCGAGGTATGGTCGTGTTGAGGTTGCTCATTCACCTGCTCGAGGTATGGTCGTGTTGAGGTTGCTCATTCACCTGCTCGAGGTATGGTCGTGTTGAGGTTGCTCATTCACCTGCTCGAGGTATGGTCGTGTTGGGGTTGCTCATTCACCTGCTCGAGGTATGGTCGTGTTGAGGTTGCTCATTCACCTGCTCGAGGTATGGTCGTGTTGGTTGCTCATTCACCTGCTCGAGGTATGGTCGTGTTGAGGTTGCTCATTCACCTGCTCGAGGTATGGTCGTGTTGGTTGCTCATTCACCTGCTCGAGGTATGGTCGTGTTGAGGTTGCTCATTCACCTGCTCGAGGTATGGTCGTGTTGGTTGCTCATTCACCTGCTCGAGGTATGGTCGTGTTGAGGTTGCTCATTCACCTGCTCGAGGTATGGTCGTGTTGAGGTTGCTCATTCACCTGCTCGAGGTATGGTCGTGTTGGTTGCTCATTCACCTGCTCGAGGTATGGTCGTGTTGAGGTTGCTCATTCACCTGCTCGAGGTATGGTCGTGTTGGTTGCTCATTCACCTGCTCGAGGTATGGTCGTGTTGAGGTTGCTCATTCACCTGCTCGAGGTATGGTCGTGTTGAGGTTGCTCATTCACCTGCTCGAGGTATGGTCGTGTTGAGGTTGCTCATTCACCTGCTCGAGGTATGGTCGTGTTGAGGTTGCTCATTCACCTGCTCGAGGTATGGTCGTGTTGAGGTTGCTCATTCACCTGCTCGAGGTATGGTCGTGTTGAGGTTGCTCATTCACCTGCTCGAGGTATGGTCGTGTTGAGGTTGCTCATTCACCTGCTCGAGGTATGGTCGTGTTGAGGTTGCTCATTCACCTGCTCGAGGTATGGTCGTGTTGAGGTTGCTCATTCACCTGCTCGAGGTATGGTCGTGTTGAGGTTGCTCATTCACCTGCTCGAGGTATGGTCGTGTTGGGGTTGCTCATTCACCTGCTCGAGGTATGGTCGTGTTGAGGTTGCTCATTCACCTGCTCGAGGTATGGTCGTGTTGGTTGCTCATTCACCTGCTCGAGGTATGGTCGTGTTGAGGTTGCTCATTCACCTGCTCGAGGTATGGTCGTGTTGGTTGCTCATTCACCTGCTCGAGGTATGGTCGTGTTGGGGTTGCTCATTCACCTGCTCGAGGTATGGTCGTGTTGGTTGCTCATTCACCTGCTCGAGGTATGGTCGTGTTGAGGTTGCTCATTCACCTGCTCGAGGTATGGTCGTGTTGAGGTTGCTCATTCACCTGCTCGAGGTATGGTCGTGTTGGTTGCTCATTCACCTGCTCGAGGTATGGTCGTGTTGAGGTTGCTCATTCACCTGCTCGAGGTATGGTCGTGTTGGTTGCTCATTCACCTGCTCGAGGTATGGTCGTGTTGAGGTTGCTCATTCACCTGCTCGAGGTATGGTCGTGTTGGTTGCTCATTCACCTGCTCGAGGTATGGTCGTGTTGAGGTTGCTCATTCACCTGCTCGAGGTATGGTCGTGTTGGTTGCTCATTCACCTGCTCGAGGTATGGTCGTGTTGAGGTTGCTCATTCACCTGAGCCATGGAGAAGCCGCTGCTGGTGGAGGCTGTGAAGGTGATGGTGTTGTGCGCTGGTTGTATCCCGCAGGTGTTTGAGCGTCAGCTGAAACTGGCTGTTGCCATGAACAAGCCTCTGGTGATCCACTGCAGGGATGCAGACGAGGACCTGCTGGTGATCATGAAGAAGTGTGTGCCCCGTGACTACAAAATCCACAGGTATGAGTCAGTACCTAGTGCTATGAAGGCGTGGTGTTTGTTAGAAACTTGTCTTTCATTGTGACATACTTTTTTTCCCGCAGACACTGTTTCACCAACAGTTACCCAGTAATCGAACCGTTGCTGAAGGAGTTCCCCAACCTCTGTGTAGGCTTCACGGCCCTCATTACTTACCCAAAGGCTCACGAGGTTCGTGACGCCATCCGCAAGATCCCCCTGGAACGCATCCTCCTGGAGACAGACGCACCCTACTTTCTGCCCCGACAAGTACACACACATCGACACACACACACACACACACACACGCGCGCGCACACACACACACACACACACATGAGAGGGTGGTTGGACAGTGTCTGTTTGCTAAATTGTTTCTTTTGTCATCGTTCCTAGGTAAGTAAAGACGTCTGTAGGTTTGCCCATCCTGGCATGGGTATTCACACGCTACGTGAGATCAGCCTCCTGAAGGGATTGAACATCACCACCATCCTCACCGCGGTCCGATACAACACAACACAAATCTACGGCATTTAACTACAACGCAGGGATGGTCACCATCTTGAAAGGTGTTGGTTCATAGTCTGGACACACACTTGGAATCAAACATGGGCAGCCTTATTGTAAGAATTTGTTAGGGAACAATCGCATCCGTATTTGAATAAAATATGTTTACTGTATACAGTTTCCGAAATGGCTTTGTGTGCAGTCTGTGTGGGCAGCGTTTAATGTGAAAACAATTGGTTTCATTAGTTAATGTGTTGAGAAGAAAAAAAAACAATCAAATCAAAAAGTATATAGTTTTCTTTCAGCTGGACTCCAATTTCTCTGCCAAGTAAAGTCAGAGTTTGGGGTGAGAAGGCCTTCGGAGGATAAAATTCTCCATCTGACCTTTATTCTGTTTTAAAAGATGCCAGATCTTTGCAACGTATGTCATGCTAAACATAAGGTCATATGAGTCTACTGGAATCTAAACTTCACGTTAGTTTTCCTTTATTTTACATCACATTTATATATTCTTTTTTATATGACATTTGATGAATGCTGTTATCTTTAAGATCATTTGGCTGGCTCTTTGTTCTGGATTTCTTATCGTGTCTGCATGTGTTCTGGTGTGTTGGTTTTGATGCAGTCTATGTAGAAGCCCTTTAATCCATATTTCCTCCTGTTTATCAAGGGATGTGATTAAAGGTTTTCATGCACTTATTAAAAAACATTTTTTACCTTTATGTGATATGTGTGAATTAATTCATAAGCACTGTGGTTCTCTGAATGCCTCTCCAACTCCAGAGCTCTTCAAATACCTAGATACATGGTGTCTGCTTCATGAGAATTTGATTTAATCTCAGTTTACTCATAGCCAGTTTATTCGTAGTCCAGCAACGCGCAAAGCATTTCACATGGCTAGGGCATGTCGAAAGTTCCCATTGCATATTTTCTCGATACAAAACATAAAAAGTAAATTTAATAAGACAATAACACCAATTAAATCGATTATCTGATTTTATCCTCCAGTTGGAGAAGAAAAATGCTAGTTGATTTACTCCACACCACTAGGCGGCAGTGCTCAGTCACCAGCCTTATTCGCTAGCGACATTAGATTAGCTGTGGGATGTTTTCATGTTGTGTTTTGTTTCCATTTGTCCTTCTGGTTTCGAGGTTGCTAGATTGCGTACTCTAACAAACATGGATAGAAAGAAAAAACATTATGATGTTACTGCTTCATCTGTGAGTTGTTCGCTCTAGTATTGTCATATATCTGTTTTTAGTTGTCGGCAGTGTCAACCATATATTACTGTACAGTTAACGACGTGTAGTACATGGCTCTCACTGCTGGCTAGCTAGTTATAAGTGAGTAGTTTGGGTTCAATGTTAATTTGTTAATATGTTTTGTAAATTGTGACCCTAAGTTGATACTACTGTCAGTCTACAGCATATTTTAATCCCAAACCCTCTCTGCAGCTTGTTGATCTTAAAGCAGAACTCTACAGGAAGCAGGAGCAATTCAAACATGAAAAACTGGCACAAGATGTTGGGACTAGTGTTAAATCTAAAGTTAAAATCAAGGTAATATCCAGCCTTTTACCAGACATGGAGGTTGTATCTTTAGCCTGATTAACATGTTAACCTCAATGTTCTTCTTGTTCCTGTAAAGAAACCTAATGTATGGAAACAGAATGAAGGTGTTTCAGAGAGGGCACAAAAAGATGAGGAACAGACGACAGAGGAAGAGAAAACCCTAGACATGGCAAAGTGAGTACAAATTGATACGAGACAAAGTGATACAAAGTAAGTATACATACCTAATATTGCAAAACCCTTCTTACTGCCATTTGTCAATATTTGCCCACAGGCGCAAGCTAGAGGAGAAGGCCAAACTGTATGAGCAGATGACTAAAGGAGACTTTCCTGGTATGGTATTATGCCCTCCATTTGCTTCAGAATTGTGGACATTATAATTTTCAATTTGTATTGTTCATGTATGAAGGTCTTCCACATGCTTTCTGCAGTTCTCATGTTGGAATTATTGTTCTCTCTCCCAATTATGTCAGATGAAGAGACAGAGGCACTCTTCCTGGTGGATTTCACTCAGAAGATTATTGACAAGAAGAGAGAGAATCATGCCCAGCAGGAGAGCGAGGACAGAGAGAGCTCCTCCCCCATCCCACCGCCGGCGAATCCAGACGAGGAATGGTAATGTGTACTGCGCATGATCTTATTGGATATCTCCTCTACAGTAGAAGAGTGTATTATACTTTAGACATCATCTAACAGTCAGAGGTTAGGAGCGTAAAGAACCGTTGTGTGATTTGTCCCTAGGGTGGATTATGTGGATGGTTTGGGACGATCTCGGAGATGCCTAAAGAAAGACTTGCCAAGATTCCAGAAAATGAACAGAGAGTTTCAGGGAAAAGGGTATGTGTCATTCTGAACAGAGATGAAGGTGTTTGTGCCAACAGTATGGTAATGGGGCTGTGCTTAATTTCATGTACACAGACGTGACCCGGCTGAGAAGGACCTGTTGTCAGAAGACATGCGTAGAGAACTCCAGAGGCAGGAGTGGGAGAGGGAGGAGGAGGAGGCCATGACCAGGCCTGTTGGACCAATCCATTACGAGGACATCAGGGAACATGGTTAGCATGATAGTCAAACCAAATGTCCAATAATGACGTATATCCAATTAAACTAAAGCTTGTTTAACAGGAGACCCACCCTAAACCACAAAGATACATATATAGTTAAATCATGCTAATATACTAACATATATTTAATTGTTTCTGTATATCATTGTGGAGAGGCTATAGAAACGGTAGTGTGATGCCTGAGGACCTTCACCCAGAATGACTTCTCATCTATTCCTATCTGTCCCCCTGCGTCTCTCTCACTCGATCCTGTTGTCTGATTGGTCAGAGGCCCGTGAGCTGGGAGTGGGATACTTTGCCTTTTCCCAGGACCAGGAACAGCGCCGGAAACAGAGAGAGACACTGGACATGCTCAGAGACCAGGTCAGCCTCTGTCAACTCTCTGAGATTAGGACCATCTTCTATCAACCAGCAGCTCCATCAATCAATTCAGTTTGAAGCTGATTGTCATTTAATTTGATTGTCTCTTTTTTTCTTTCGCTCCATCAGACAACAGGCCAGCGCAGTAAAAGGGAACAGCTGAAGGAGAAAAGGAAGGCTATGCTTGATGCCCGACTGGCCAAAGTGAGGCAGAGGAAGATGAAGAAGTCCAAGTTGGATGGGCCTGAGGGAACTGGACACAACCAAGGTTAGAGGATCTGATAACTGATCACGTTAGACTGGACATTATGGTCACTACTGGTTTCTACTCTATATATATATATATATATATACGCTGGACTGACGTAAATCTGCATTTGTTCTGTGGTATCACTTCCTATAGCAGAGGAAGACCTAATTGGGCCCCTGCCCCCCTCCGATGAAGGCCCTGAGAAGGCCCCTGCTGTGGAGGAGAAGGCCCCTTCTGTGAAGAAGGTGGAGGTGGAGATCCAAGAGAGGAGAGACACCAGGCCAGGCATCCCCTACGTCAGAGAGTGGGACAGGGGCAAAGGTAACCGCTACACCTTGGATAGGGACATGATTTACATGAAGCCCTATAATAAACACTATAAGGAGGAGATATCTGGGTTTAACAAAGGCTGACCTTTACCTGTGTCTGGACCATAAACGCCCTGACCTTTACCTGTGTCTGGACCATAAACGCCCTGACCTTTACCTGTGTCTGGACCATAAACGCCCTGACCTTTACCTGTGTCTGGACCATAAATGCCCTGACCTTTACCTGTGTCTGGACCATAAACGCCCTGACCTTTACCTGTGTCTGGACCATAAACGCCCTGACCTTTACCTGTGTCTGGACCATAAACGCCCTGACCTTTACCTGTGTCTGGACCATAAACGCCCTGACCTTTACCTGTGTCTGGACCATAAACGCCCTGACCTTTACCTGTGTCTGGACCATAAACGCCCTGACCTTTACCTGTGTCTGGACCATAAACGCCCTGACCTTTACCTGTGTCTGGACCATAAACGCCCTGACCTTTACCTGTGTCTGGACCATAAACGCCCTGACCTTTACCTGTTTCTGGACCATAAACGCCCTGACCTTTACCTGTGTCTGGACCATAAACGCCCTGACCTTTACCTGTGTCTGGACCATAAACGCCCTGACCTTTACCTGTGTCTGGACCATAAACGCCCTGACCTTTACCTGTGTCTGGCCCCTAAATGCCCTGACCTTTACCTGTGTCTGGCCCCTAAATGCCCTGACCTTTACCTGTGTCTGGACCATAAACGCCCTGACCTTTACCTGTGTCTGGCCCCTAAATGCCCTGACCTTTACCTGTGTCTGGACCATAAACGCCCTGACCTTTACCTGTGTCTGGCCCCTAAATGCCCTGACCTTTACCTGTGTCTGGACCATAAACGCCCTGACCTTTACCTGTGTCTGGCCCCTAAATGCCCTGACCTTTACCTGTGTCTGGCCCCTAAATGCCCTGACCTTTACCTGTGTCTGGCCCCTAAATGCCCTGACCTTTACCTGTGCCTGAATATATTTTTTCTTATATAGTAGTGGTGGACCTACTATCCTAAAATACTCATATTGTGATATTAATATAACTTATTATATTGTTGTTATAGTTGTTCTTAATTTTTCAACAATGACTTTTGAAGACAAGCTGAGTTTCATATCTGTCTATAACGATGGCCTTTCTCCCAGTCTAGTGTTTATGAATGTCGTCTTATTCCAACCTGACAATACTTTTCTTTCCCAGTGGACTTTTTTGGCGACTGGACGAGTCGCCGGCGGGATGAGAGGGAGTCAGATTTTGCCCCTCCCTCTGCGTACTTCAGCGACGATAAGAAACAGGGCCACAGGAAGGGAGGCAAATGGGAGCCGGACAAACCTAAAATGGTCTTCAAGTGGTCCCAGGCCCAGAGTGGAGGGTCCAAAGAGACACTCCTGCCACCAGACAAACCCAAAAGTTCATCTGGACCCCAGACCAGCACCCCTGTACCCTCTGAACCGCAACACACACCGTGCCCACCTGAACCAACCCAAACCCAATACACACCACCTGTCCTGTAGAAACCTGCTAGCCAATCAACCCAAACCCAATACACACCACCTGTACCTCAGAACCATGCTAACCAACCAACCCAATACACACCACCTGTACCTCAGAACCCTGCTAACCAACCAACCCAACACACACCACCTGTACTTCAGAAACCTGCTGACCAACCAACCCAAACCCAATACACACCACCTGTACTTCAGAACCCTGCCAACCAACCAACCCAATACACTCCACCTGTACTTCAGAACCCTGCGTACCAACCAACCCAATACACACCACCTGTACTTCAGAACCCTGCGTACCAACCAACCCAATACACACCACCTGTACTTCAGAACCCTGCGTACCAACCAACCCAATACACACCACCTGTACTTCAGAACCCTGCTAACCAACCAACCCAATACACACCACCTGTACCTCAGAACCCTGCGAACCAACCAACCCAATACACACCACCTTTACCTCAGAACCATGCGTACCAACCAACCCAATACACACCTTCTCTACCAGAACACCCTGAATTTGTTGTTCCATTTAAGTTTTCACCTCCACCCTTTCATCTCCAGTTTCCCCCTCCGTCACACCCTCCGTCACACCCTCCGTCACACCCTCCGTCACACCCTCTGTCACACCCTCCATATCCGTATGCAGCACCGCCCCCGAACCCTCTGCAGTTCCCCCCTCAATACCCACCCCAGCCTCCCCCACATTACCCTCCTCAGCCCCAACCCCCCACCCAAAGCCTGGATGACATGCTAGCCTTCTACAAGAATTCTGTGTGATTTATGCCCTAACACAAATGAAACATATAATAACTCACTTGGTGTTTGAAAAATGTATCACCGAACACGTATCTAGTTTTGTCATCTTGGTGACTTTGAATTTATAACCTAATATTTTTATTCAGGGTCTGTGATTAAAGGTTAGTTTCAATTCACAGGTGTTGTTTTTACTGATTCTGATTGAATTCTTAGTCCATGTCTTTATGCTAACCATAATAGCGTTGAGCGAAAAAGCGCTTAGCGCTAGCTAGCCAGTGATGGGGTGATTTGTGAGTTGAGCCAGCGGTGTGGATCTACAGGTTCTATCTTATCACTGTTCCTGCAAACCAGAGATGGGGTGATTTGTGAGTTGAGCTGGCGTTGTGGGTCTGTAGGTTGCAGATTTACAGAGTTACAGAAGCTATAGTACTAAAGCTTTTAATTTTTCACATACTGCTACATTTTCTATGCTTTGGTTTGTAAATACAACCACGGTTCTTGTGAAATTATTAATATGATGGAATTGATGGTGGATTTTATTATTTATCTGGTGAAACATTTGGTGGATTTTAATATTCATCAGATGTAAGTGCTCCATACCAAAGGCACATCTCCAACTCCTGCACTACAAACCAAACCGTAAAATAACATATCCCTTCTCTTTCATCCGTCTTACAATCAAAACGTATATAGACACTTGCAGCGATTGCGGTGATTTGACTCCTGTAGAAACAATAAGGCCTGTCTGGAGCAGAGCCTCACACGCCCCCTAGTGGCAACATGGACAAGCTCAGGGTTCACCATAGGCAAGAACATACTTCTGCCAACCCCTGTGCCAAGGTGAGAATCTGGGCATGTGTAGGTGAACCCTATGCACCCTATATTTGAGAAAAAGTGAATTTGATGCCCTAAAGAAAATCGCCACGCTTTTATTTCCGACTATAACGTGGCAGACAGGTGCTGTATTTGTGTCCCAACCCAAAACATCTGCTTTACGATTTGTGCCCTGCTCTGCTTATAATGGTTTTATTTTCAAAATGTTATTATTTTGCATGAAAAAGAATTCTAAAGAAAATCATTTTTTTTACATCCAAATGGGTGTTGGATTAACACTGTTCACACAACCTAATAACACACAAAAATATATATAAGGAGAGTTTGTCTTTTACATTTCTATAGTAAGGCACTCATCTACCTAACAATTTGCACGAATACGGCTAGGCATGCTATTTTATTCAACCCTCATATCAACAGGAAGGTCACTTTTACAAATCAACAGAAGCGATTAGTGAAAACAGCAGGAGGATTTGTTTGTTCAGTGCTCATATTTCTGTTGTTTATGTCTATGACAGTGTTCTCAGGGCTCTTTTAGACTGGTCAGATATGACACCGACACAGCCAATCGTCTGACCCAGACACCACTTCCTGTCCTGGTCCAGAGGCACAGCGTGGGACCCGGAACATTTCTGGTACAAGACAGGATGGAGGAAGGAGGAACTGGGGTGGAAGGAGTTGAATATGTTTGAGAAAGTTATCAGTTATTCATTTTTTTTGTAATTTAGCAAACGTGAGAGATGTTACCTTGCTGGTTCTACAACTGGCCTTCACATTTGACCTTCAATTTTCTGGTCGGGTATTTTGGTTGCTAGGACACCTGCTGCTCAAGGTAAATGCATTTAGTGTTGTGTTTCAGCCTCGGGTCCCTGTATTCAGGAACTATTGATGCACTCTGATCCTTGTTGAGAGTTTTCATGTGTGGGGGGAGGATTTGTGTATCTCCTGTACGGAGGGGCTCTTCCTGGTTTGGTTCTGGCCCAACTCCTGTGTGACCTTGACCGGATTGTTTTTTCCCTTCTTTGTTTCCAATTGCATCTGGTGAGAATGACCCAACGGACCGGCAGTCGCTCAGAAACTGACAACAAACTGGGACTTACTGTGTGTGTGTGTTTGTGTGTTTCTGACTATGTGTGTGTTTGTGTGTTTGTTTGTGTGTTTGTTTGGTTGTATAATTGTCTGCCCTCCATGCTATGTATGAAGCTGTACTGCTTAGACCCATTTTAGAAAGAGGGGATGGAGGAAAAAAAGAGGGCATGATGGGAGAGATGGAGGATGTGTGAGATGGAGGATGTGAGAGATGGAGGATGTGAGAGATGGAGGACGGCAGAGATGTAGTGGGAGGTGAGGGGGAGTGAGAGACTATGGCATGCGGGGGGATCTGCAGTGAATAAGGCCAGAGTGATGGTCATGCTGGGAACTTTAAAATCCCTCTACAGGAATTACATATATAATGCAGTAGAAGAAACACAGATAAAGAGAAGCCATTTAATGATGATGTTACCTGAATAATTCAACCTAATAACAGCAGCCTGTGGCTTCACCGGGAACAGATTAAACACAGCATAGGTTTTTTATTTTCTAGTTATTGTGAAGATGGATAGCCACTGGAACCTTTCCTGTGTTGCTATACACCCAATGACTATGTTGTCAAATCTATGGTTTCTAGTTTCCCTGTACCGAGCTGTCATGCTGTTCTGTCTTCTATCTTCCTGTGTGTGTAACTGGTAATGTGTGACATCAGATGTACATGGTGTTTGGAGCGATTACGCCAAAGGCAACGCATTGACCTATGATTACAAACTGGCGTGAGTCTGTCTGCTCTATTACCACTCTATTGCTTTGATCTTTAACTGCTCCAAGTCAGGTCATTTGTCCCCCAATATCTGCCCTCTGGTTAATATAATCAACAAGATCATCCAGGTGTTACTTTGCCTCGAGTCCTGTTGTCACACTAATGCCCTGATCCACATAAATGACTGTGTCTGGTAGAATTTACTGTCTTCCCCATGTAGGATTTGGTTAGCGTGATAACTGTCAGACTCCATTGGGCTCAGTCATTGTGCGTGTGAATTAAACCTTTGTGACAGCTGTATTGACATCAGAATGAGATAGACTGTAAGCGTGGATGTATGCTTGAGCCTGGTGAAGTGTTTATAAAGAGTGTGTCAAATCAATGCTGTGATGGATGTAATGCAACCAGTACCACGTTGACTTTATATCATTATAGTATGTGATCTCTGCTTGATCCAGTAACTGGCAGGACAAGTGTCCCCAGCAGACGGACACACCCGGTCCCCATGAGGGGATGGACACATGAAGGACCGAGCACTCCGGACCAGATCGTCCGGTTCTAATGGACACATGAAGAACCCAAGCACTCCGGACCAGATCGTCCGGTTCTAATGGACACATGAAGAACCCGAGCACTCCGGATCAGATTGTCCGGTTCCAAGGAATAACAATATATTCCTACTGCTGATTCTATCCAGGTAAAAGAAACACAAACACTAAAACATATTGTGGAACTTATTTCTGCTGTATTTTCATGAAGTGGGGAAGAGGTTTTCTTGAATCTAATCGTGTTCTCTAACCCTCAGACGTCCTCGGGGGCGTGGCCAGCAGGGGAGAGGCGGAGCTCAGCAAAACCTGCTTCCAGGAAATTGTTAGTTACTCCACCCTAATCTCATCTCAACCAGTTATGGTGATTTTCTAAGGTTCAATACAAAATAAATTAATGCTTTTCCGTTCCTTATTTTGACTTTAATTCAACTGAAAACTACACACAGACACACAGACACACACACACACACACACACACAGACACAGACACACACACACACACACACACACACACACACACACACACACACACACACACACACACACACACACACACACACACACACACACACACACACACACACACACACACACACACACACACACACACACACACACACACACAGACACACACACACACACACACACACACACACACACACACACACACACACACACACACACACACACACACACACACACACACACACACACACACACACACACACACACACACACACACACACACACACACACACACACACAGACACACACAGACACACACACACACACACACACACACACACACACACACGTATAAAACAGTGGGGTGGTGGTTGTCTTTTCTCTCACTTTTCACAGTTGGTCTGTTTTATCGTCTTTTCCATCTGCAGCTCAACAGGAGCCATTAGCAGTATGTCTGTATGGGCATGAGATGGAGCAAGCCTCCTCTACCATGTCTATCCTCTAGTGCCCTCTAGTGCCCTCTAGTGCCCTCTAGTGCCCTCTAGTGCTGGCCTGGGACCTACGTCCTGTTTATGACCGCAATAAAGATGGGGTAGGAGGACTTTCTTTCTGTATAGCTGCTCCTTATGGAAGCCATTACACAGGCATGAGATGTGATGAAACAAGCAATATGAGAAGACATATAGTATAATTGTTTAGCTGGTAGGTTTAATAAATAGTTTCTGGTAAATCTTTTGCACACAGGGACATTCTCTCTGTACAGGCACCCTGTAGGTGTACTCATTATTATACATGTCAGATTATACCATTATTACTACCCTGTAGGTGTACTCATTATTATACATGTCAGGTTATACCATTATTACTACCCTGTAGGTGTACTCATTATTAAACATGTCAGGTTATACCATTATTACTACCCAGTAGGTGTACTCATTATTAAACATGTCAGGTTATACCATTATTACTACCCAGTAGGTGTACTCATTATTAAACATGTCAGGTTATACCATTATTACTACCCAGTAGGTGTACTCATTATTAAACATGTCAGGTTATACCATTATTACTACCCTGTAGGTGTACTCATTATTAAACATGTCAGGTTATACCATTATTACTACCCAGTAGGTGTACTCATTATTAAACATTTCAGGTTATACCATTATTACTACCCAGTAGGTGTACTCATTATTAAACATGTCAGGTTATACCATTATTACTACCCTGTAGGTGTACTCATTATTAAACATGTCAGGTTATACCATTATTACTACCCAGTAGGTGTACTCATTATTAAACATTTCAGGTTATACCATTATTACTACCCTGTAGGTGTACTCATTATTAAACATTTCAGGTTATACCATTATTACTACCCTGTAGGTGTACTCATTATTAAACATTTCAGGTTATACCATTATTACTACCCTGTAGGTGTACTCATTATTAAACATTTCAGGTTATACCATTATTACTACCCAGGAGGGGATCATGGATCCTGATACGTGAGTGATCGCTGGACATAGAGATCGATAGAGGGAGGATTTTAACTCGGCTCTATGGACCAGCCTGGAGTCGTGTCTAATGGATCAGCTCTGCATTGATTTACCTCACAGGTGCACATGTGTCTGTGAGATTTTATGCGTTATAATTTCTGAAAATATTGCATGTTCAGTAATTGTGGTGTGATGGTGATTCACATTTTCTCTTACCAGTCAGTGTTGTGTTCGCCTGGGATCCTCGCCTATTGATTTTTTCCCCAGCGGCCCATCGTTGGTGATTTAGTGGCTAGGTTTAGCGCCACTGTAAAAATCACCGTAACGTCCGGGTTGCAACTTATCGACCCAAAGTTGTTCATTTGGTGTTCATGTGAGAAAACATTGACTAAATCTTTTTTAGGTAATCATTTTACCCTCTAAATGGCTGTGAAATATGTTTTTAATAATAAGTAATATTGTGTTTACAGCTGTTTAATACTAGTGGTTGAACCTCATGCAGGAGTTTCCATGGAGCAGGGAAGAAAAGATTTATTATTAAAAACATATATTTATTATTATTATCATTAGATCATAGCGTTTTTGTAATTCACCCCTTTCACTGAAATGGGAACGAAGCACCGCTTCGTATTAACTGGTTTTGCCGCTGTAATTTATTTCCAACACCAATTTTGAGTCCCCAACCAAAATACGTTAGCGTTATTCGACCTCTGCCAAGTCTCAAATACGTGAAAGTTTGCCTTTTTATTGGGAAACTGAGTTTGCTTTAAGAGTTCAGCAAGATGACACTTCATTTGAACTCATTCCGTACTGGGTTGTTTGGGCAGTACTCAAAGAGCCATACCAGATTGTTCTTCGACACCAGTATGTTGTGGATCTAGTTCCAGGCATTTCTTTAACTCATGGTTAGTGCTGGTGTGTTTCCTCACTTTGACCTTGCATCTAACCTTTAGTGTGTGTCTCATTACACATCAGTATCTTGCATCTAACCTTTAGTGTGTGTCTCATTACACATCAGTATCTTGCATCTAACCTTTAGTGTGTGTCTCATTACACATCAGTATCTTGCATCTAACCTTTAGTGTGTGTCTCATTACACATCAGTATCTTGCATCTAACCTTTAGTGTGTGTCTCATTACACATCAGTATCTTGCATCTAACCTTTAGTGTGTGTCTCATTACACATCAGTATCTTGCATCTAACCTTTAGTGTGTGTCTCATTACACATCAGTATCTTGCATCTAACCTTTAGTGTGTGTCTCATTACACATCAGTATCTTGCATCTAACCTTTAGTGTGTGTCTCATTACACATCAGTATCTTGCATCTAACCTTTAGTGTGTGTCTCATTACACATCAGTATCTTGCATCTAACCTTTAGTGTGTGTCTCATTACACATCAGTATCTTGCATCTAACCTTTAGTGTGTGTCTCATTACACATCAGTATCTTGCATCTAACCTTTAGTGTGTGTCTCATTACACATCAGTATCTTGCATCTAACCTTTAGTGTGTGTCTCATTACACATCAGTATCTTGCATCTAACCTTTAGTGTGTGTCTCATTACACATCAGTATCTTGCATCTAACCTTTAGTGTGTGTCTCATTACACATCAGTATCTTGCATCTAACCTTTAGTGTGTGTCTCATTACACATCAGTATCTTGCATCTAACCTTTAGTGTGTGTCTCATTACACATCAGTATCTTGCATCTAACCTTTAGTGTGTGTCTCATTACACATCAGTATCTTGCATCTAACCTTTAGTGTGTGTCTCATTACACATCAGTATCTTGCATCTAACCTTTAGTGTGTGTCTCATTACACATCAGTATCTTGCATCTAACCTTTAGTGTGTGTCTCATTACACATCAGTATCTTGCATCTAACCTTTAGTGTGTGTCTCATTACACATCAGTATCTTGCATCTAACCTTTAGTGTGTGTCTCATTACACATCAGTATCTTGCATCTAACCTTTAGTGTGTGTCTCATTACACATCAGTATCTTGCATCTAACCTTTAGTGTGTGTCTCATTACACATCAGTATCGGTCACATTGTAAACAATGTCATCAGAACCGGGATCACTTCCTGGATTGACTTAATTGATCTCCCAGAAAAAATCCCAGACACCCAATTACTAGAATGCTAATGGCACTGCAGGCTATTGGTTTCTACAGGGGCATGGGTTGGTCAAATGGCACGGGTCATAGAGAGTGACCCCAAGGAATTTCCAGCAACCAGTCTGTCAGGTTTCTGGGGTTATAATGTCCAAGTGTCAAACCAAAAGAAATATAATTTGATTAAGTCCTACCAGATACAACTGTTATCTAAGGTGCTGATTTCCAGCGCTCAGCTGACCATTACAGCCACGGTTTGTGCCTCAACTGAGCTGCTAGCTGACAAACTGCTGAGAAGCCCCATTGTGATTTTAATAGACCAGCAGATGTTTTAGAGCAGTAAGGCATCATCAACAGAGATTTCCTGGTCTGATTGCTTCTATAAATTCCTTCTGCTAGATCATGCACATCAGGTTTGTGAGATTTACAAGACTTTATTCAATCAAATTTATTTTATGAAGCCCATTTTACTTCAGCAGTTTTCACAAAGTGCCTTTACCAAAACCCCCAGCCTGAAACCCAGCAGGCAGGCGACAGGTGGCTGGGAAAATGCCCTGCTGGGGTCGATACTTTGTATGAAACATAGAGAGGAACCATGTGGGCTGTGTCCAGTAAAACGTTATCCAAGTCAGAAGCATGACCAAGATGGACATGGACAGGGGCAGTCAGCGTAGTGTAGAGATCTGTAGAGTGGCCGCACAAATCAACAGGTATCGTCAGCTTCTTCATCTGCTACATATCGTTTGGACCTGGCAGTCCTAAGGTGTGGTTCAAGGGCTCATGTTCTTCTTTAAATGTAAAACCTAAAGCGTGTAACCCTGTAGATGGCCCAACAGACAGGAAGTCACTCCACCCATCTATCTTGTCATCCTATCTTGAAGGAACGAAAGAATGGATTTGTTTTTCTGCTGCTTTTTGGGAAATTTCTTAATTGTGTGTGTTTGTCACAGGCTAACACTTCATCTGTAACATACCGTTTTAAATTAGTCAGTGGATAGTCACAGTAGATAGTCACATAGTCACAATGTGACTGTTAATGCTAATAGCCCCTTATGGCTTTCTGTGTGGTGGCGAAGGAGACAGAAAATATAAAGTCTAGACTGCCTACTGGACCAGTCATTGGTAAACCTGCAGGCTGTACTAAAACACAAGTGAAAAACTGCTGTGACAACCCACTATTATAGTAAAACAGCTTCTGCGTGTGGTAATATATTGCATACGTATTCTTCTTCTCCGTCCACGGCTCATGGCAGCCTTTGCAGCTGAACATGTCTTTGTGTTTTATAGCACCGTGACTGTGGAAGTGTGGGACAGATTGATATCTGTGATTAGCAGGGCATGTGTCAGCAAGTGTATTAGTTGTCGCCTGCCTACCTTCCTGTTCTTATGGGGGACTATTTAAAACACTCTGGGTAATAGCCTGTGTTGATCTGTTTTCCCTTTGTTGATCTCAGATTTTCCTTGTCCATCCACCACATCGTAGAACAATAGTTAGCTGCATCAAATGACCATACAACCACTACAAAAGACTCAATCCATTCCTTGGCATCCACTTCCTCTTTCTGGCAACAGGTAGATTGGTAGTGTTGTACTGTCCACATGTCCAAGTCCTTTATAGAAGTCTCAAGCTATTTCAGTATATTTGTTTCTATGAAAACAGTATTAGTTGTCCTATTGTCCAAAAATGTGCTTTGTTTTCATGGGGTATTGTCAGCAAATTGATGGGACACAAATCTATTCAATCTATTATTAATTAAGTCTATAACACACTCAAATGTGCATAAAGTGAATGGGTCTGAATGCTCTCTGAAGACACTTATTTGTCAACTGAAATGGAAATTCAATAGGCTGTCGTCCTCAGGCTGCCCCATGTGGTGATGGATAAAGAGATTAGCTGAGTGCAAAACATTGCAGTCACACACTAAATGTACTCGTAAATTCTGAAGACATCTAAAAAAGGAAGAGATTACAGCGCAGGTCTGAGAGGGGAGAAAATGTAATAGACGTAAAACAATATTTTAATGTAACAGTTTAAAAGGATTTTTTTAAACTGTTTGACTAATTTAATAAATGTATAACTTTTTAGAAATCCATTATTCTAGATGTGTTTGTTGTTGTCTCGCACGGTTCTAATAAACCTACCATTTAAATGATAGACTGATCATGTCTTCTGTCACTGTATTACAAACTCTTCTCAAATTGGTTTATTTTAAGAAGAACCAGTGAGTAGGACTTTGTCTCCAGCACCTGTTGTTACTGAAGCAGTTGACCACAAGCATTTGATTTGACTGATTTGAAACAACCCCATGATGGTCTTTGATGCAATACGAATCTGTATTCATTACTCTGGCAGGGTGAAGTCACCTCATGAATATTCCAGCCATCTACTGTATTTTGCACCCTGTTCTTCTTTCTTAATTGCTGAGTTCTACCTTATTGAGCTGCTAGGATTCGCCTGCATTGACTTCAGCACATTATCCTCTCTAGCACTCCAGACAGCAACACACACACACGCACGCACTCACACACACACACACACACACACACACACACACACACACACACACACACACACACACACACACACACACACACACACACACACACACACACACACACACACACACACACACACACACACACACACACACACACACACACACACACACACACACACACACACACACACACACACACACACACACACACGCGCACACACACGCACACACACCACACTAAGAACAAGTTCAAATGGACATGAAGCCACAACCATAGTAGTGCTTTCTCTTTACACACACCAAGCACATACACCACATAAAAACATTTTGAACATTGTTTACACACCATGTTTTTTATGGCATCTTTTCCTTCAAAGCTCTATGCAATGATTTCTTTTCTAAATATTTCACTTACGTTTTCAAATAATAACATTCATTTGTTATTTCAGGAATGTATAACTGAAAACTGTCATGAATGATGGTGGTGAATAGTTATTATAGGCAATAGTTGACTATAGACTGAATGGTTTGTTGTATTTTGAACGAAGCCTCTTCAAATCAGCTGTCATTCTTTTATCCATTGAATATATTTGACCCTAATGACCTGCTTTATGTCTTTAAAAAAGTTGATTGTGAGTGAGTGAAGTTATTTTTTATCAAGAACTATTGAGACCTGATGCAGCTGTTTTGGAATCAGGGCATTCTTTGCAAATAAATCCTGAGAGAAAGAAAGGAAAGAGCACGAGGGAATGTCCCATGGTCATTGTACGAAGCTCAGGAAGGTCTTTCAAAAAAGCCCGAACAACAACAACCCAGCTGTGTTTTGTTCTTTAGTTAGCCGTGATGTGATATGAAATTATATTTAGCCCATCATGACACAACAAGTGGTTCAGCCAGAAGCCTGTAGCTCTCGTCACTACAGAACTGGGCCGGACACACTGCTAACATCCCAGTAGAACTAACATGTTTTCATTCAGTGTGTGTTTCTGTTGTGTGTGCCGGAGTGTTTGCTTACATCGTTACATAAATATTTTCCGTCATTGTATGTTCCGCGAATGTGTGACTTTATTTTATTGCCGTTGCTTTTTGGGAAAATATTTGAATAGACTCTTGGCTCACACAATAGATATGGTGACAGATAAAATAGTATTTACTAATTCCAGTGATCGTTTGCTTTATTTTAGGATGCAGGTGTTCTTGGGAACCCTCCCTCCTGCAAACTAGTTAGTGCTGAACCACAGCTGATGTGATTAACAGAATTGTTTTTACCTTCCATTATAGCCAGCTTACACTTCGTATAGAAATACAACTTTATGATTATTCAAATAGGACTGAACACTCAACAGCTCTGACTATTAAATCCATGCACAGTTATTAGTTCATAATGAGATTGACAGGGGAGCTGGAAATAGGTTTACAAGAATCTGTACCCTTCCTACGCTCTCACCCACTTTTTTACTGAAAGACCAGAAAACAGTCACAGGAAAAAGTAAATCACCAGGGAGTTCATTTTAAAAGCCACATTCTTATTGTTTTCTCTCAGAGCCTGAGACTGGAGGAGAGGTACACACCCACTCCCCTTTGCTCTTATATGGCCCTGAATCAGACAGGAGACAGATAGCAGAGAGAAGGTCTGGGACACACACACATATACAGCATCTTATGAGAGGATTCAGAAGCTTTTCATTTGCACACTACTTGGTGTTCATAGAATTAATTTGCAACTGATCTGTTTGTTTGCATCATTCAGCACATTGTAGAAGCGCCTTTGGCCGCATTCACAGCGCTGAGTATTTGTGGGTTAACCTACGCCAGCTTTCCCCCCGTTCTTCCTCTTCACTGACCACTCTGTCCTTTAGATGACATATACCTGTTTCTCTGGAGCAGCTTCCGTCTGGCCACTCTACCGTTAAGGCTTTATTGATAGAGTGCAGCAGTGATGGTTTTCCTTCAGAGACCGTATTTTATGTCTGCTTTAAAACTCGGATCCTCTGTTAGTGGCCTTTGGATAACCGGTCACCTCCATGAATGTGGCTCTATTGCCCGGTTGCTTAGTTTGGATAGATAGTCAGTTCTAGGAAAAGTATTGATGGTTCCCAACTCGTTCTATTTCAACGCTATAAAATAATACACTAACTAACGTACTAACGTTGACGTTTATGATTTGTAGATAAGTACGTTTGTCTTTACCATGCAATTAAATGGTTCAAATGCATTTTGAAATATTAACAGTGAGGGATTGAGAAGGACAGGTGTGTTGACAGGCACTCGCTCCAGTGATGAACTGTCATGATTCCCATTAGATGCTAACACCATAACTGTATAAATGTGGGCCCAGGTGATTCTGCTTGTTCTGGACCTTAGGAAACCGAGGGAGTTGGTTAACATTGCCTACTGATGAATATTTGTGGTTTTGGGTCAAAACATTAGATAACTCAAAATGTTCGTTGAAAGCAAAGGTTATGTTGGTTTGTAAATACAAGAATGTCATTGATCCTGTTTTAATCAAGTCCAATCAATTGAATTTGCCACAGATGGACTCCGGTCAAGTTCAAGAGAAACCTCATGGACAATAGGACACAGGATTTATTGAGCTCAATTTAGGGCACCACGACTGTTGATCCCTTTAGTAATGCTAATAGGACACACCTCTTTACTCTCCATCTGTAAGGACACACCTCTCTACTCTTCGTCTGTAAGGACACACCTCTCTACTCTTCATCTGTAAGGACACACATCTCCTGTGGAATCTGTAATGATCACAATACATTTGCCTGAGATATGCACACAGACTTTTTGATCATGCAGACTTAGTCCTCATCATCTTTTGTTCAAATATGGATGTTTGCAACTGTCTACATACAGGAATTGTTAAGCAACTGAGTATGCTTTTTATAAGTGGCAAGCTCTAGGACACCACCATATATGGAATGGTAACCTTATTGCGTTTATGTTTTTAATGTTAGTTTGCATAAAAAAGGCTAACCACAGCAAAATATATGGTAGCAGGTTGGTTTACACTTGCAATGCTGATTGGCTGAAAGCAATTATTCATGAGACCGTATCGAACACTCTAATTGTGTGGGTAATTGGTTTAAAACAGCAACATGGCACCTCGACTGTTAGATCCGCCTAGATCTGTTTACATTTACATAGAGTGTGTACACATGCAGATGTGTCTGTTTTTATGAGTGCTTGTGTAAAGGTGCACACTTAAACATAGTTAATGTACTTATACTTTTTTGTTATTGTATTGCAATGTTGGGGAGGGGAGGAGATCAAAGCATTTCATTACATAAACACCGTTGAACCTTGAACCTATGAGGCCTCGTGTTCCTTTTGCCAAGCCTCACTTCTGTTGTTCTCTTTGGGTGGGAGCATCTCCACAAACCGCTGGAGGGCCTTTCGGCCGTGTGCAGTTTCCACACCAGGAAATGATGGTACAGAATCTGGGAGTCCTCTCTCCCAGCACCTGTTGCCCCAGGTGGTAGAGATGTTATTGGCCCCACTTGACAGCCTCGGTGGGATTGATGGTCCGTGATAATTCCCTGGCTGTGGAGATGGCCAGGACTTAATACCCGCTACCTATTTCTACTGCAGCCTTGTTTGTCTGGATTGGGTGTGTTCACTCTGCTTCCTTAAGTCAACAATCATCTCCTTTGTTCTGCTGACCCTGAGGGAGAGATTGTTGTCTTGTTACCACGATGCCAATACAGATTTATTCAATTAACCGTCACTGTGTTGGTCATATTGCAATTACAGGAGAGCTTTACTATTTGCAAATGCATATATTATAAACACATGATTTGTTGCTTGTTGTTTGTGTGGCGATGAAAAACATCTAAATGTAACATGACAAAATGATGAACAAGCGTTCTGAGTAGGTTGACAGTGGCACTTTATGCTCTGGCATGTCAGCCTCTACACTATTCTATTGCTATAGTTACCGTAGCGTGAAAGGTCCTGCTGTTTTCTATTGTTCCAATGTAGTTCATGTTTTAGTTATTGTCTCTGACTTTAAATAACCATTTTTTGGATTTTACAGTACGCAGACTGTCATAGAAAAACTAAAACGAATAATCCAGGTTGATCTTTCGCAAAAAATAAATAAAATAAACCTTTAGCTTAGGTATAGATTAATAAAAAAATACATATTTTTTAAGAATACTTTGTCCGGCTGGTGGACTCTTGTATTCAGTGCAGACTATAGGTATGGAACGGGTTTTAGGTCTGGATCTGGAGAAATTATCATGATCTTGCTGGAATATCCAGTTACGATGCAGTGGATTTTGTTCTAAATGTCCATGATGCTTTGCATCTTAACCAGGTATTCTAGGTTTCTAGAAGCAGAACGGACACACAATCACATACGGCACCAGGCTTCATTGTCAGGAGGGTCAAATACACATGGTTCCTCCTCCAGGCTGATTACAACTTCTATTGAATCAATTTGCCCAATATTAGAGATGTGTTCTGTATTTTCAGGCGTTTAGGTGTTCTATAAGCTCAACTTTTTTTAGAATTTCATTTGTGTGTCCTCTGACCTTTATCGTGTTGATTGATGACAAAGGAAATCTGGTATTTGTGTCAGCTCATATTTATAACCGAGTGAAACAGGAAGTTCACATGTGTTAACATGGATGACCATTTATGAGTTACTAATGATTGAAATGAATTTATTCGCTTTATATTACAGTTAAAGTTAACATATACAATTGTGTTACAATTACATTTAAAAAAAATCATTTTACAATTTGATATGCAAATTTTAGGAGCTATGTAGTTTGCCCTCTCCAAAATGAATTTTAACTATATTATAACAATGTATGATTTCTCTCATATTTGATGAGTAATATCATGCTAATAAACACCAATAGCATTTATATCATAGCCTTTATTGCTCATCTTTAACAGGGCTGCCAATACTTCAGGAGTACACTATAGGTAGGCTTGTTCAATAGCAATATGAATTACAGTAGCAAATATAAAGCACCTTATTGTAATAGAAAATACTGTATTTTACTTCCTTGAATTTCAAAACTTGAACTCGTCATTGTTGGAGTAGCAACACTCATAGGGGTTAAATAGACCGGTTTGTCCATCAGTTGCTAAGGAAGTGGCGCCTCGTTGTGCAGGAAACAGGCAGAGCAATTTCCTGTTATGCAGAATGGTTTGAAGGGGACTCCAGTCCACTCCAATCACATCTCAGATGTATGGCCAGGAAACCAGGTCCAACTGGTATCAATCCTTGGGATCCCCCAGATTCAGTTTGCTGGATGTCTCGGTTCTGCCAGGATTCAGGATACACTTTTTTATTGTAAATTAAATTAAATCCAACAGCCTCAAGTAGTCGAAAAAACATCCCCAATGGCCATAAACAATCAACATTCGCTTGGAAAACATGAACCCATTGCTGTTTTTAGCACTGAATGCTGAATGACTGAAAGCCAAAGTTAAAGTCTTTTATTTGTCAAATGCACTGACTTAGTGCCATTCTGAACAATGGAATTATTGTGACATGGACCAGCAACATTATGCATTAATCAATTCGAAAATACAGAATAATATCACATTTTACATACAATAGAAACTAGTAGCAAATGTGGCAAGAGTATAAATATATAATATGGACAATATGTTTGCTCCCCTCTAATAACCCTCATGTATCACTAAGCTCCCCTCTAATAACCCTCATGTATCACTAAGCTCCCCTCTAATAACCCTCATGTATCACTAAGCTCCCCTCTAATAACCCCCATGTATCACTAAGCTCCCCTCTCATAACCCTCATGTATCACTAAGCTCCCCTCTAATAACCCCCATGTATCACTAAGCTCCCCTCTCCTAACCCTCATGTATCACTAAGCTCCCCTCTAATAACCCCCATGTATCACTAAGCTCCCCTCTTATAACCCCCATGTATCACTAAGCTCCCCTCTCCTAACCCTCATGTATCACTAAGCTCCCCTCTCATAACCCTCATGTATCACTAAGCTCCCCTCTAATAACCCTCATGTATCACTAAGCTCCCCTCTAATAACCCTCATGTATCACTAAGCTCCCCTCTAATAACCCCCATGTATCACTAAGCTCCCCTCTCATAACCCTCATGTATCACTAAGCTCCCCTCTAATAACCCTCATGTATCACTAAGCTCCCTTCTCCTAACCCTCGTGTATCACTAAGCTCCCTTCTCCTAACCCTCATGTATCACTAAGCTCCCTTCTCCTAACCCTCATGTATCACTAAGCTCCCTTCTCCTAACCCTCATGTATCACTAAGCTCCCTTCTCCTAACCCTCATGTATCACTAAGCTCCCCTCTAATAACCCTCATGTATCACTAAGCTCCCTTCTCCTAACCCTCATGTATCACTAAGCTCCCTTCTCCTAACCCTCATGTATCACTAAGCTCCCTTCTCCTAACCCTTGTGTTCAGTTCCTCTCTGCACATAACGATGCGCCCTCCTGCGCTGGAGGACCGTTACATCTGGAAAGTAACAACACATTTGATAACGGTATTAGACTATAGTTGTTTGATCCACAATTGTGGTGTATGCATATAGTTTGTCTCTCGGTCTACCGTAACACATATTGTCTGTTTGCAATAGATGCGGGCTGGATCTTATTCTCATAAGGATTGATAACCGGTAAACCCATCGGATGGTCGCGCTCATGGTTCCAAAAAATGAACCCAGGTAAGAGCACTTTCATTTGGACTATAATGTGTGCTACCAATTATGCAAATAGTTGAGAAAGTTTTCGATGCATTGTAAGAAAATGTTTGCGGTACATCGGCTATATCTAGGATAATAATTTGTGTTATGATAGTGGACTGATATTATTTTGACAAGGATTTAATGGAATTTATTTTCTACTTGTGTGATGTATGGAAATATATTTTAAGGGTAATATAACCTGTATTTGCATTTAACATTACTGCTGTATTGAAAATCTCTTTCTGCCTGTCTTTTACAGCCAATTGTATAGCCAGTGGTGCTGCTGTAACCTTAAAGGGCTTTAGTAAGGATATTAAAATTTAAAACATGTCATGTCCTTCTCTTACATGGATCTAATAAAGTTCTGTTTTGCCAGTTGTGCTGTCTTATACTTTTAGATCTTTTGTTTGTACCTTGGTACTTCTTCAAACAAGCAAACACAATCTATGAGACAGGCTTCTCTCCAGTGAATAGCAGGATGTGACTTGGGGAAATCCTTTGGTAAATCCTTTAGTGTTTTGTTCCTCTAAGCAGTAGCTGTCTAATTCTAATACCCTTCCCAGGTGGCCTATCTGTCTGAGGACTGCATGGGGCTAGAAGAAAGACTTTTCAGAAATCATGGATACGATGAAGTAGTATGATGGTTGAAGTTTTAGAGAAAAAAACAAGCAATTTCAACTTGGAAAATCTATGTCTGGTTATCCCCCAAAATAGAGGTGACACCCTTTATGTGAGATTGTTCAGAAAACAGTTATTTAATTAGATATAGTTGGAATTTATTCAAAAACAATCTTTCACCGTCAGTGTCTAGGATGCATATCCAATATCCAAACAATCTGACCATGTTTGTTCGACAAATATTATAAAGCAGTAATGTGATGTATTCTACCATATATAACATGACTTTTGTAATAATTATTTACTCGTCTTCAATTACATTTGTATGTATGAATCAAAGAATCCGATATTTACATCGTTTGACCACTTGATGGTGCAGTTCCTTCTGAACCTGCTGTTCTATTCAGTTAAATCCAATAACCAAACACTCGATACAAGTTCATGGATGTAGAACCTCATCAGAATTTGGCTTTTGTCAAAAATATCTATGGGTGCAGATTTTTATTAAAAACAGTGCAGTTGGACCATTCTTGCTGATGAGGTAAATCATCAACAAAACAGGTATTTTGGTTTCAGCGTTATTGCTTCTTGCGATCGATCTTCAAATATACATATCCCAACCATGGATTTATTGTTTCCAATTTGACATCTTAAGCTTTTTGTGACAGTGGTAGACCTCTCTGGAATTCACTCTGCTTTTGTGTGAGTTCAATACATCAATGAGATATGCAGAAGGAAAGCATGGTACTTAAATACAGCTTGAACTGGACCAAGAAATGTTAGAGACTGAAAATAAGTTTTGGTTTCAGAAGTAGAAAAATGTTAATTGATTCTGAGTCGGAGGGCCTGTGTTTTTGGACCAACAAGGTCCCTAATAATGTTTTTAAGGTTCAGTTTTCTTGCAAGTTGATTTTCAATAGAGAACATAATCAAACCTCTAAGTGTGTGTACTAGTTTAGCCTTTATTTTGCTTTTTTTAAATATAAAAGCATCACAGTTACTCTGTTCTATTGTGGTCTCTAAAGCAATTGTCTCGCCTCAAACTGTTAAAGTAAAAAAACAACCGATGAATTGTGTGATGCAATCAAAATCAAATATTTCTTTAAATTATTTTTTTACAACCTTTATAAGCTGGACAAACAAAAGCAGTATAGAAATGCACTGTTGCTGTAATTCAGTTAAAATCCATTAGGTGGGAGCTAATTCTGGATATTGGAATATTATTTCATGTTAATAGTTTCTTACAAGACACGTTAATGTCCTTTTGCAATTTGACCTATTCATCATTCAAATGATTGCAAACTAGCCAGACTGTTAGCTAGCCAAGCTGACATAAAAACTGGCATTAGTCCAGCAACTCCAGCAAATTGAGTCAAGAATGGCAGATCACTGCAGACCACTAAACCCTCAATTTTGACTAATTTAATCCGATTGTAGTAGCTAATTATGATTTCTTTTGTTTACAGATTATAACAAGCCTCCCCTGGCTCCTAAACCAAAGCTTGTGAGTCACCTCACATTTAAGGTGCCTTTTTCACATATGTCTCGGCCGTGCTCCTCAACCAGGGGTCCCAAACCTCCCATCGCCCCCAAACCTATAGTGCTTCATGACCCAGAGGATCAGGACACTTCCCCGCTCTCTCACATCGACCAGCATGGTTATACCAATGGGAGATGGCTGCCTTTAGACCAGAACCTGGATCAGGAGAATACGCCAGAGGACTCTCTGATTGGTGGGGAGGAGCTTAAAGAGGAGAATACGACAGAGGACTCTCTGAGTGGTGGGGAGGAGCTTAACGAGGAGAATACGCCAGAGGACTCTCTGATTGGTGGGGAAGAGCTTAACGAGGAGAATACCCAGAAGGACTGTCTGGGTGGTGGGGAGGAGCTTAACGAGGAGAATACCCAGAAGGACTCTCTGATTGGTGGGGAGGAGCTTAACGAGGAGAATACGCCAGTGAAACCTCAGCATGACTCATGCAATCTCAGGTCAGTTATTAACACACCCAGTGATGGGAATGAGGAAAATATGGAACAGGAGGAGAAAGACTGGGGACTAGTGGACAATGTTCTACCAGAGGACACACTGGGTTGCTATGATACGGGATTCCCCCTTGAGTCAGCGGACGTGGTGGAGATGAACGATATGGACGTCACAGGTGACATCAACCCTAAGGGTTGCTATGCAGGCGAGGCCCTGGCCGACACAGATGACCTGTCAGTGTGTGACCTCTATGTCACCAGCATAGAGGAGGAGGAACCAGGCTATACCTGTGAATGTGGGCCGGGGGAGGAGGAGATTGTTGTGGCGCGGAGGAAAAGCGAGGAGGACCGACGTAATGAGGAAGAAGAAACGTCCGAAAGCAAAGTGGGCGGAGTAACAGAATCTTTCTCTGAGGAGCCCATAGATCTTGTTGCCGATATAGAGGTGACACGTTTTCAGGAGGAGGTTGATGTTGGAGTAGATAAGTACAAACCATATTCCATCATTGATGAAGAGCCCATTACTTCTGATTATACAATGGAAGAAAGTGAGTGCCAACTTGGAGCAGAACAGTTATTTCACCAAGAGAAGGAAGCAGTGGACCCGAACCTGGAGCCCAACTATATCTCAACCGAGGACATTGTGGATTCTGAGCAGGGCTTCACAGAAGTTAAAGCTCACGTATTGGCAGAACGTGAGAACACACCAGAAGAATCTACACTGGTCACCAGCGAGACAACAGAACCCAGTGAATATGCAGCCATAGGAGATGACGACTCGCTGTGTGATGACTTGGGGGAAATTGGACAGATTGAGTGTGTCTCCTCAGAGGACTATGTTGAGATTGGAGACGACAGTGATGATGATGATGGCGACGATCAAAACAAGGAGAACATGACTCGTTCATGTCAGAAAACTCTGCCTGCAGTTCAGACATTGGGGGATTTGCAGAACCAGAGTAACAAACAGCCACGTTCTAGGCTTGTTTCCATCTCCATGACAACGGACACCTCCCATGGGTGGTTTTCCGACAGCCAGCAACTCTCCCCAGACTCCTCTGATAAGATAAGGGTTAAGGAGGATCTAGATGGCCACATTGTTCCTTTCTTGGACGAGAGCACAGACACCGAGGACAATCTCAGTGACGAGCATGTCTACGAAGAGGCCGGCTTTGACTCAGAGGGAGAAAGTGTTCTGCATTTTGACAGGAAGTCTATTGTGAACAGGTCTCGATCGGTGTCAGGTAAAGTGCCTGAGACGGTTCTCGAGGAGCCAGGCTCAGATTATCATCTCCAGAACTACTGTGAGGTGGGACTGAACCAAAGTGGACCAGCATTGAGCAGCAGCCCCATGTTAAACTCGACCCGAGGCTTGCGCAGACCACATCGCTTTCTTTTGTACCCTCGGTCCTTCTCTATGGAGGGACGGGACCCGCCCCTGTGTGTGTACAGAGAGGTCTCCCAGGGGGAGATGGGGTTGGACAGCCTCTCCCTGCCCAGTGTCATGGGCTCTTCCGGAAGCTTCTCCCAGCAAAGCTATGTGCCATCCAGCGGCCTTTCCACCCCTACATCGGCGGTGGACATCCCTCCTCCTTTTGAGCTGGCCTACATCACCAAGAAGCCTATAACCAAAAGCTCCCCATCGCTGTTTATCGAGGGAGACTGCCTGGATAGGCAGAAGAAAAAGAAGTCCACCTTCAAGAGATTCCTGATGCTGAAGTTCAGGAGAAAGTCAGAGAAGAAGCTCCAAGCAGATGTCAACGTCCCTTGCTCCAGGTCCCCTGAGTCCGGCCGTCATGTCCCGGCCAGTGTTCTTGATTCAGACAGGCACAGCATGGCCAGCTCACCGCAGCTCCTGTCCCGGGTGCTTTGTAAGCCCCAACGTTCTCCAGAGTCCCCGTCTACGTTCCTGCTCTATAAGGATGTGAAGAGAAAAAGGGGTTCCGTTGCCTTCCTCAATCGAAGTGTAGCGCGGGTTGAGTCTTTTGAGGAGCGTTCCCACGCTCCCTTCACTCCGCTCCCGCTCTCTAAACCTCGCTCCATCTCCTTTCCCAATGCTGACATGTCCGACTACGAGAACCTCCCTGCCCAGGCTCTCAGCTCGGACTACGAGAACATCCAGATTCCCTCCACGAGGCCTGTACGACTTGGGAATTTTCCCGGGTTCTTTGATCGTCCGATTCGCGTGCTGTCCAGTGCCAATGAGACTGATGGTTATGTCGATATGAGTAGCTTTCCTGGGTTCGAGAGCAAAGCTCAGTCACCCGAGGAAGAGTCTGAAAGGTATGGAAACAGTTTAGTTTATACATTCATTCTTATTTCTACAGGACTCACGATGTATAACTGTAACACTGTTATTAAAATCTCAACGCAGCTGTTGTTATTTTAATATCGTATAAGTTCTTGCTGACAGTTAGATATTGTACAATGTAACCAAAGAGTAAGATGACAGTTGCTATGCAAAAAAAACACAATGCTGGGATGGGCTCAGGATTTCTTTCTTGGGTGCGGCTGGTGTACTTCACAAGGTAAATTGGTTTATCATCCAGGCTTCATGGTAGTCAAACAATGGCGAGCTGCTGGCTAGAATAGTAATGTGTCTACTGGTATTAGTACTGACCTAGTACTGTAGTAGTGTAATGTGTCTACTGGTATTAGTACTGACCTAGTACTGTAGTAGTGTAATGTGTCTACTGGTATTGGTACTGACCTTGTACTGTAGTAGTGTAATGTGTCTACTGGTATTAGTACTGACCTAGTACTGTAGTAGTGTAATGTGTCTACTGGTATTAGTACTGACCTAGTACTGTAGTAGTGTAATGTGTCTACTGGTATTGGTACTGACCTTGTACTGTAGTAGTGTAATGTGTCTACTGGTATTAGTACTGACCTAGTACTGTAGTAGTGTAATGTGTCTACTGGTATTGGTACTGACCTTGTACTGTAGTAGTGTAATGTGTCTACTGGTATTAGTACTGACCTAGTACTGTAGTAGTGTAATGTGTCTACTGGTATTAGTACTGACCTTGTACTGTAGTAGTGTAATGTGTCTACTGGTATTAGTACTGACCTAGTACTGTAGTAGTGTAATGTGTCTACTGGTATTAGTACTGACCTTGTACTGTAGTAGTGTAATGTGTCTACTGGTATTAGTACTGACCTAGTACTGTAGTAGTGTAATGTGTCTACTGGTATTAGTACTGACCTAGTACTGTATTAGTGTAATGTGTCTACTCGTATCGTAGCGTTTCCTCCTTCAGTACTGGGATTGGGTTTGGTTTGACACAGTAGTACCGGGATTGGGTTTGGTTTGACACAGTAGTAAATATTCTCCTCACACCATCACATCTTCATTGGGTACTCTGTTTGCTGTTCTCATCTCCACTGGTCGGCTGTCATTAACCCTTCCCCCGCGTGTCCTCACGCGGTTTTCCTATTATACCGCCCTTCCTCATTGATTCATTGTCGGGGCATTTTGGAGTCATCCTTCATCCCTGCAGGCAGTCGAACAGAAACAGGATTAGAAGATGCAATCTCAGTGCCATGTTTGTTATTCTGGAGGTGTATTGTAACATACACACAATGTTGTCCTGATATATAGGACTCTGTGAATCTTAAAATTCCTCCCTGGGTCATACTTCACTGGTAAAATAACAGTGAATAAAACAGAACCTATTCATTATCCTTATGTGATGTTTCAAGTGTTTTGTGAATAAATAAATGTTAAGAACTTTAGAATAACAACCCTTTTTATATTTTATATATTTTATATTTTTCTGTTTGGTGTCTTTGGTTCGGTGACAAAGTTAAACTTCTACTGTCAACCAATCACAGATTATTTTCCTATAAGGCAGATTTACCTTCAGAACAAGATTCATGAGGAAAAAGGCTAAATATGTTAAGTTGTTGACCAACAGCTGTTCACAGTCCCACAGCCAGCAGGAGGAAGCTTAACAAAAAGATAATTGAAATAAGAGATCATTTGATTTTGTAATTTGCCACAATGGATTTAGCCTTTGGATAGCACAACACATTATAGGTCAGGGGCTTTCAGAAGATTGTAGTTTGAACACTTTTAAAGTATCAAAAGTGTTTCTGGTGTGAAATGAACTCCCTATCACTTTCATTTGATACGATTGGCTCCAGTAGTACTTATCGGTTATGTGTTATTCCAAAGCTACGCTCGTATTGTTATAATGGAACAACACACATTTCAATAGATATGCCATTTCATTCATATTTCTGGGAATCGTAGAGAACGGAAACCTAATATACATTCCAACGTTGTGTTAAAAGCCATCTGAGCCTGCAGTGAAACACTAACGTTTATTACAGCGATGAGACGCTCAGGGGTCTGTCACAGTGCTAACGCAACTCAGTGATATGTCGTCGTTAGAGCGCTAGAACATCCTCCCCACATACCCCCCGCTGAGTCGCAGTGATGAGCACGTCCTACCAGACTCCAAGCAGAAGGGCATCTGTGAGCAGTTCCTCCCGCTGAGTCTGGGGCCGAGGCCTTGGACTGGGTACGGTTATGTCGCTAGAGGCACTCCAAAACGTAATTCTGTTCTCATGCTTCTACGTTTATGCTACGGCTACAGTGAAGTCATGAAGCAGACTCGTCCAGAGGCACTTCAGCTGGAGACTACAGACATTTTCCTACATTCATTCTCCACCATTCCGATGTTTCTCCACATTATATCTGTATCTACAAGGACGCTTATAAAGTTCACTTAGACAATTGTCACATATCTCAAAGATATGCTAAGAGATGAATGGTACTGCTCTGACTGAAAGCCAAAGGATGTGCAGAAAATATTGACTTAGTATAAATGATCTGGTTAAAAGATAAATCTTCATGTTGTTTGTGGTTTGTAGATAGAAACAGTGAGATTCTATATTAAAACATAGCTCCGCCATCATCACTGATCTCTTCCTGAGCAAGTTGTTTCTAATATGTGTTTTCCCAAAGCGTTTAAAATGTACCATTTATCACGGCAGAAGGCTCCGCTCACGACACCGTGAGCCTGGGAGAAATCACTCCGGGGTCCATTGCTCAGACACGTTTCTGTTCCTTTCCTGTTAAGACACCTGCCCTCTGAGGTTTTGGAATTGGACAGTTGGGGAGGTTTACTCTAACTGTCGTCCGACTTCATATGAACGTATGACTCATATGGTTTATTTTATAGTTGTGTCTTTTTTCATCTAACAGTCAAGTGTTTGGTCTTTGACCCAATGTCCGCAGATGAATTACAGCTCTATAACGTTTCCCTGTAAATGTGGTCTCGATAGTAATATCTCAGACAGGTCGAAGACTCTCTTTCTTTTGTTCTCTTGTCTTTCTTTTCTATCGTCTCCTTTTCTGTCCTCTCTTGATTAAATAATAATCACAAGTTGAGGTTGTATAAAATGACTCTGTTAAACCTGATGTCGTTTATGTAGATCAACATCTGTCACTTTATTTCACACAAAATCAATTATGATGTTGACCTGTCAGGTGAGTGATTTGTAACTTGCTTGTATTTCTTGGGATGCAGATTGTCTCTGGAAACAGCTTGCTGTAGGTCATGTGCCTAGAGTCTCTCTTTCTCTGCATTCTACTCCTACTTGTCTCCTACTTGTCTCCTACTTGTCTCTCATTCTCTGTATCTCATCTGTCTCTGTAGTTTCCCATCTACATCCTACTGGCTGTAGCTTGTCTTTAATTGTCTCGGTCTTTCTTCCCTATTGTCCTCTAGTCTCACCTCTTTTTCTGTCACGTTGTCTTTCAAACTACAAACTGTGTGTGTGTGTTGACTAGTAAAATCTATTCTTGTCTGGGTTTTACTCCCAACAGTGCCTATACAGAAGCCTACAATGTGTGCTCCATAGCTGATGCTCCGCGATGGGGGTCAGAGGTTAAGGCGGGGGAAAAGGAAGTGGGGGAGGAGTACCACGGACGCACTTCTGAGGAAGAGGAAGAGGAGGGAGGAGCAGAGAGCAATTATGACAGACAGGTGACATTTTCAAACCTTTTAGACTACTCGAATGGCAGAAAATATTTGAAAATAACAGTGTTGGTTAGGAATTGTGATGGCAATTTAAATCAGACTTATTACTTGAGCGTGATGTTACAGAATGACGGTCGTTCCAGAGCCTTCTACATTGCCAAAGAGCTGTTGGACACGGAGAGATTGTGAGTCACCTGGTTACTACACCAGTAATGATCAACCACGAATCTGTTTGATTTCATTTGGTTGTTTCATCTGAATAACTTGTATATTTAATGTTGATATAAATACTGACTGACTTTATTTCTTTATCTTCAGGCATGTGAAAGCCCTCAAGCTTCTGCAGGAGGTAGGTTGTTGTAAACCGTTGTAAGCTGTTGTAAACTGTTGTAAACCTCATAGCCCGGTTACTCTCTAGGTTTCTTCAGAAATCCGACCCATCAGGGAATTTTTCCTAGCCACTGTGTATCAACTCGTTGATGTGTGCTCTGTCCGGTTTCAGGTTGGTTGTTTGTAAAAGCACTTTGTGACAACTGTCGTTAGTAAAAACGTCTTTATAAATTACATCTGATTTGATTGATCAAGTCCGCATTTAGGATTCAAACATGGCTTCAACAAATGCATGTGATGAAGGTCACACAGGAGAGCAGGTTGTCTTACTTTAGGGATTGATGTAATCCTTCCACTCAACAGCATCAGATGCTGGGGTGACAATTCTCAGACTAAAGTTGAAGACAAGTGCTCTTCTCACCTCTTAACATCACCATGTCCTGTCTGCCACACCCCTTATCTGAGACACCAGGCTTTGATTGGTTCTGCTTTACAGGCTGATTCTGCAGAAACACCATACTTTGATTGATTCTGCTTTACAGGCTGGTTCTGCAGAGACACCAGGCTTTGATTGGTTCTGCTTTACAGGCTGATTCTGCAGAGACACCAGGCTTTGATTGGTTCTGCTTTACAGGCTGGTTCTGCAGAGACACCAGGCTTTGATTGGTTCTGCTTTACAGGCTGTTTCTGCAGAGACACCAGGCTTTGATTGGTTCTGCTTTACAGGCTGTTTCTGCAGAGACACCAGGCTTTGATTGGTTCTGCTTTACAGGCTGATTCTGTAGATTCTGATTCTACAGACTATGTGATTCTATCTGGAACTTGATTTAACATTCCAGTGTGGTTATTGGAATAACACTGCACGTTTGCTCTGTACGATCTATTGGTTAGGACAGGAGATATATTGAATGTGTCACTAACCTCCATGACCGAGTGCTCGTGTTTCCATCAGGACTTCAGGGAGGCGGTCGGGGCTGCCGTAGGGGATGAGGGAGATCCTGTTCTGGATGAGGAGAGGCTAAGGGAGATCCTCAACGGTTTGCCTGATGTGTACACTCTCCATCGCAGGATCCTCACCGAGTTAGAAAACCGTATCCGACTGTGGTGAGACACACAACAGCCACCCACTGTCTGAATACAAGCTTCAGATCAGACAGTGCACACGGCCCCAGTACATTAGGTACTGACAAAGTGGATGATAAGTTGTCGGGACGCACTCCAGTTATATTCATTTGAAAAATCACAGCTATCTTTGGGGGAGAAAATCTGGTCTTTTTGTCGCGACTTACAGAAGACAAATGATTCTTTCATGACCTCACGTGAGAAATGCTTAAAGCAAAAATCACTGATTTCCTTGTTTTCCATCCGATTCTTTGTATTCTTTCAGGGATGAGAGCCAAAGGATTGCAGACGTCGTCCTGTCTAGGAAGTCTGAGTTTGTGGTCTTCACAAACTACATTGGTCACTATGACCGCAGAATGAGCCTGCTGGACGACAGCTGTGCAACCTCGCCCGCCTTCTCAGCCATCGTCCGCCAATATGAGGTCAGCAGGACAATTTATAGCAAATAAGCGGTTGAATGTTCGGAAGTGATAATGCAGTATAATGCAGTATAAGAAGGCCCTGAAACCTCTTTGAACTATGTGTCTGACTGTTTCAGCTCGTCTCACACAGAGTAGCACAGAGTAACACAGAGTAGCACAGTGTAACACAGAGTAACACAGAGTAGCACAGAGTAACACAGAGTAGCACAGTGTAACACAGAGTAGCACAGAGTAACACAAAGTAACACAGAGTAACACAGAGTAGCACAGAGTAACACAGAGTAGCACAGAGTAGCACAGAGTAGCACACTTAAACTCAGTACCCTGACATGAAAAAGAGGTATTGAGATGTGCTGAGATTAAACTGCAGATGCTTATACAGTCCGTGAGATTAAACTGAAGATGCTAATACAGTCATTGAGATTAAACTGCAGATGCTAATACAGTCTGTGAGATTAAACTGCAGATGCTAATACAGTCAGTGAGATTAAACTGCAGATGCTAATACAGTCAGTGAGATTAAACTGGAGATGCTAATACAGTCAGTGAGATTAAACTGAAGATGCTAATACAGTCAGTGAGATTAAACTGGAGATGCTAATACAGTCAGTGAGATTAAACTGCAGATGCTAATACAGTCAGTGAGATTAAACTGGAGATGCTAATACAGTCAGTGAGATTAAACTGAAGATGCTAATACAGTCAGTGAGATTAAACTGAAGATGCTAAAACAGTCAGTGAGATTAAACTGGAGATGCTAATACAGTCAGTGAGATTAAACTGAAGATGCTAATACAGTCAGTGAGATTAAACTGAAGATGCTAAAACAGTCAGTGAGATTAAACTGGAGATGCTAATACAGTCAGTGAGATTAAACTGCAGATGCTAATACAGTCAGTGAGATTAAACTGCAGATGCTAATATAATCAGTGAGATTAAATTGAAGATGCTAATACAGTCAGTGAGATTAAACTGCAGATGCTAATACAGTCAGCGTTACAGTGTTACTATACAACAGTGTAAACACATCTCCATGTACATGTTCTGTTGCAGTGTTGTTCGAATAGATTCTAATGGAGAACTTGTTAGAATGTGCCTGCGCAATATTGTGTGTCCATTATAAAGTGTTTAGGTGTTAGTCGGTGTCCATTAAATTGTGTGTGTGTTTCTGTCCATTTTAATGTGTTCGTGTGTAAGAGCAGATGTGTGTGAGGGTGTTTCTTAAAGAGACTCTAGGGTCTGTACAGTAAGTGCTGACCAACACTCTGGTGAGTTATTGGCTCTGGATAACACAGATGTGTGATTCTGCACAAATGTCACTTAGCTGCACAATTTACATTTGCTCTGGCCTGTCCCCGCCCATCATAGTCTCTCTACTTCATCATGTCTATTATAGAAATGTCATTCAGTCATGTTTTTATGGTCACTGTTTATACATGGAGATGTTTACACACATTACCGGCCTTGTGTTTGACTGACAATCTGAGGGGCACATTTACCATCGTCCCATCGCCTAGCCAATCGTTTGGGGCTCATGACAGCTAACATTATATAGGAAATAATAAACGTATAACTTCAATGTCCCAGAGTTGTGCCAGTGCATTGGCAGATTTGTTTATTCCATGGTTTAACATGTATTTTCATATAATTTGCTATTAAATAGCTCGACAGCTATGGGAGAAGAATAAGGGGAACTGATTGGCTTTTGCAAGTCAGAAACATTTAACATCCGATTTAGAACATCTGGCCTCTCTTGGCAAATCTTCTAGTGGCTCAGTAAGCAGTCTGAATTACTATAGTATATTCCTCACAATAATGTTTCAACTATTCTGTCTGGAAGCAACTGCGAGGAAGAATTTGTTTTTTTTTCTGGTGAACAGAGTGTGATCTGAGGGCTTTCTTACTGATCCATTGACGATAAGCAACAGCTGCAGTGTTAGTATGAGGTCTGTTGCAGGAAAGAAATGTATTGGATTTTTTTTTTCATGATTCCCTTCACGTCCCCCCTCCGACATGAAATAACAGTGCGTTGTCATACACAACACTGTCACATTTCTGTTCGTTTGGATTTTAGACTGTAGGTGGAACAGGGTGTCAGTGTTGAAGGCTATCGATTGGTTGAGGTTTCACGTCTGAGGAAACAGCTTGGAATGGAAACGATTGAGTGTGATGTGGGTGAAAAAGGTTAAGAATAAGACCAGCTTAAATCCACTACTGAGGACACCTGTCGGTCTCTGTGTGTTTGTCCTTCCTCCCCAGCAGCAGAGTCCAGCAGGGGAGGATGTTTCTCTCAAACACCAACTTCTACAGGTCATCGTACGGGTGGCTCAATATCGCATGCTTCTCACCGGTAAGTGTGTGTGTGTGTGTGGCCAGGTTTCAGCTTTTGGATGTTCATGTGCGTGTTTGTTCACCAGGTTTTTGGCTATGATCTCATTGTGAAACGGTAAACCCAAGTGTCCGCAGAGATTTTCAAGTTCCATGTCACCTAATCGTCTAAAGCTTTCA
Source organism: Dallia pectoralis (assembly GCA_029465975.1). Taxonomy (NCBI): domain Eukaryota; kingdom Metazoa; phylum Chordata; class Actinopteri; order Esociformes; family Umbridae; genus Dallia; species Dallia pectoralis. The sequence continues at coordinate 17,202,327 of CM055744.1, forward strand.
ATCCCAGTGTCGTGGCTGATAAGCCGGTATGGCCTCGTTAAAGAGCCTCGTTAAAGAGGCCACAATTAGTTATCGATCGAACAGCAAGACGAGCGCGTATCAGAATCCACGAAGAAATTATTAATTGACCACACATCCTGTGGTCTGAATAGATGGGTTGGGTCTATATGTGGAGACTAATAAAGCATTTACATTATATGCACAATAAATCTACATAAATATACATAAAGCACCTGGAACAATACATTTGATTTCATGTAAATTCTGCATAATGGTATCTTGGATCTGGAATGATTCTCTATTGAGGAATATTTCAGGATCCTTGATAATGTATTGAGTATTGTCACGTATGGGTGAGCTGTGTTGTCACAGGGTGTTTAGGGGAGAGTTGATTAGGAGAACAGCTGTTTGGGGTTTAGCTAAACTCCGGGCACAGGTTCACGTTAGGTTCACATTAGGTTCACGTTAGGTTCACGTTAGGTTCACGTTAGGTTCACGTGTGGTGGTTCTTGTTTCTATGCCACGACTACGTCTCTTATATATGGTGAGTGTTTTGATAAGATTGTGCCTGGTTTTGATGGATTTGGCAGGGTAAACAGTCTTTGGCAGGGTAAACAGTCTTTGGCAGGGTAAAAAAACATATTGTCTTAGTTTTAAAGACTTTTTTGCTCATCTTGATCAAGGCTGCCAATATTTTTGGACTTGACTGTACTGTAAATGTACTCCTTTAGATTACCTGAACAACCTCTCTCCTGACTCCAGAGAATACCAGGACACACAAGGTACCATAGAGCTGTGAATACAAATAATCTGTATTCTTATGAGGGCATGTGTAAGAGGTTTGTATCTGGGTGTGTGTAATTGTGTGAGTGTGTGTGTGTGTGCATGTTTATTTTTGACTTTCTGATTCATGCCAATCTAAATGTGATTTTATTTAACCTCTTCTCTCTTCACTCTGTTAGCTGCTCTGGTGTTTGTGTCTGACATCGCTGATCAAGCCAATGATAATTTAAAATATGGGGTGAGTTTCAGTTGCCATGAAGACAGCGTCTGACTGTTGTTATGAAAGATTGTACATACATACATGCATGCATACATGTATGTGTGTGTGTGTGTGTGTGTGTCCGAGCGTGTGCAGGTGCCATAGTCTGTGCGCGAGTGTGAGTGTGTGTCTTTAGGAACAGGAGCAATTTGATCTGGGAGTCTTAGTTATTGTTCATCATGACATGTTGGTATAATCTCTAACACAAGCTCTCTCTCTCTCTCTCTCTCTCTCTCTCTCTCTCTCTCTCTCTCTCTCTCTCTCTCTCTCTCTCTCTGTCAGGAGAACCTGCTGCGTCTGGTCAACATACAGTACAGTGTCCAAGGCCAGAAGGACCTGCTCCAACCTGACAGGGTGAGCTCCGTCCCGTCGGCCCGCCTGATAACACTATTGTTTCTGTCCCAGGCTCCGGGCGGGGTACACCCTGGTGCCCTCTGGCAGTTATATTGGCAGTCAGCTGGGAATCTCCTGGCCCTCTGTGTGTGTGTGTGTCTGGGTGGGGTACACTTCTACGCCCTCTGGGTGGGGTACACTTGGCACACACTCTTAAAATAGTAAATACCTCTCTCTCTCTCTCCGACCCTATTGACTTAACGTTAAACGGGTGAATGCTCCTCAGATATGTGACTCACTGACCCGGCTCTTATTTGATCTGCTGTTTGTCTGACGCAGTGTGTTTTTCACTCAGGTTTTTGTAAAGGAGGGCACTTTGATGAAGGTCAGCAGGAAGTGCCGGCAGCCACGCCACCTCTTTCTGGTAAATGTCACTTCCTGTTTGTGGGAGGGGGTGTTGTACACTAAAACATATGTTCACCGGATCGAATAAGCACCTGTGATTTTAGGCCAAAATAATTTTTTACTACAATTTAAACAAGGTCAGGCGTCCTCGTTCTACCAGGTATATGTAGCATATAAAGAAGAATTAGCAGGTATTTTCTGTTTGTTCTACATCTATGGCCTGGTTCTCTATTAAGAATAGAGTTTCCTGGCAGGATGTTTCTGAATGGCAGCTTCCTGAGCTGCTCTCAGTTGACGAGACTGGGAAGGTCAGGAACACTGCTTAATACACACACACACACACACACACACATATACACATGCCATTGGAAAAGAAACAAGGGCTAAGGAGGGAGTGTAATTTATAAAGCAATACGTCTAGACAGAGTGACGAATTCACCAGCCTGGCTCTGTAACCATGCCAACAGAACACTCTGTCATCCTAAAGTGAGAGAGGGGGGAATTTGAAACAGAAGAAGAGGCAGAAGACAAAACTACAAATGAGTTACACGCTAGCTAGGAAAAGTTCAGTGTGTCTCTCTCTATCGCATTTTAAGTTATACTGATGGGTTTGTTACAAAACTGGCTGTCTTCATAGAAAATACTCTGGTCTGTTCTTGGAATTGGACTAAAGACAAATCAGATAAGAACCACATTTTTTTATTGGATTTGAAGTTTGTCCTGATTGGTGACCTGATGTATGAGACCAGAGCTGGTTCCACACAACCAGGGGTGGTTCCACACAACCAGGGGTGGTTCCACCAATCTGTGTCTTAATAGCGGTGTGATGACGTAATACTTGTAGATTTAAACTCAACTCCTGTTATTATGGGATCAACACCAGGTTCAAAGTGTGTAAACGGTGAACAGCAATAACCTGTTTTGTTGTTGCGGAGGCAGTAAATCCTAAATAGTAGCCAAAACATTAAAGCATGCAAAAAACTATTTGGGTTATACAATTGCTTTGGGGGGGAAAATGAAATGTCTACAGCTTGTCTATCTGTACGCTTACTCTATCTGGTGCAGCAAAGTCATGCAGAAGACAGACTGTGGTTGTACCATATGGCCACCAGAGGGTGCTGTCAACCCCCGGCACCCATAATTCCCACAGCTATGAGTGTGGATAGGCTAATCTAAGATACATAATGCATTCATGATGGATAAGTGAGATTATGTTTATTTGTCAAACAGCAGATAAAATATTGGAAAACCGCATCAAGCGTATCCTTGTACTTTTTAACCACTCTGCTCTGTTTATTTAGTCATTATTTAACCAGATAAATCAAACAAGAACCAATGTTTATTTTCAGTGACGACCTGGCCAAATGTATGCCGTTTCTTACGCTGACACAGACAATACACAGGACAACATAAATAACGTGAGAAACACCTACAAAAACTATATGCAATACACTATATTCAAGACAGTCCTTATTTATAATATTCCAATCACTAAATCAGCCAAAACTACTCATTGCAGATGGTTTCCTCTTTGTTCAGGGCTTCATCATGTGCTTGGTTAGGATGCAGGAATAATGTCCTGTGCTTTTTGTCTTGACTGTCATTGTCTTAATCCTCTATAGATTGGTTTTTATTTAGCAGCTGACCAGGTTGTACGGTGTCATCTTGTTCATTGGAGTTGAGGACAGTGTGTGTGTGTGTGTGTGTGTGTGTGTGTGTGGATTGGTAGTGAATACGGTGCCTGTGTGTGTGTTAACAGATGAATGATGTCCTACTGTACACGTACCCTCAGCAGGATGGGAAATACAGACTGATAAACACCCTCCCACTGACTGGAATCAAGGTCAGTCTTCTCTTTCCCACTCGCCTCTTCATTTTGGCCGCTGTCTCCGTTTTAAGCCTTCTGTCTTTTTTCTGTTCATTATTTTGTTGTTCCTCTGTCACATTTAATTTTGCTTCTCTCCTCTTTCCTGCTCTCTCTCTATCACGTCTCTCCATCTTTCCTTCTCTCTCTATCACGTCTCTCCTTCTTTCCTTCTCTCTCTATCACGTCTCTCCTTCTTTCCTTCTCTCTCTATCACGTCTCTCCATCTTTCCTGCTCTCTCTATCACGTCTCTCCATCTTTCCTGCTCTCTCTATCACGTCTCTCCTTCTTTCCTACTCTCTCTATCACATATATCTATCTTTCCTGCTCTCTCTATCACGTCACTCCTCTTTCCTACTCTCTCTATCACATCTATCTATCTTTCCTGCTCTCTCTATCACGTCTCTCCTCTTTCCTACTCTCTCTATCACATCTATCTATCTTTCCTGCTCTCTCTATCACGTCTCTCCGCTTTAATTCTCTTCATTGATCCTCTTCTCCTTCCATTTCTCCTCATCTGTTCATCTCTACTCTTCCTTTTCTAACACTCCTATATCTTCATCTGTCCATCTCTCTTCTTTATACCTTCACTCTCTCCTTCTCAAACCTCTCTGTCATCTTGACTCTCTTCTCATCAGTGTGTCTAATGTGTCACTGATTTATTGATGTTCCAGGTCAGTAAGCCCATAATAGATGGCGTGCAGAATGCTCTGAGGATCGAGGGAGCAGAGATATCCATCACCCTGGCAGCCAGGTGGGCATTTACCTACAGTTCAGCACACCACTAGTACTACCTCAAAGTATTCTGAATAAAGTATTGTGATCGAAGTGTTGTGATTGAAGTATTGTGATCAAAGTGTTGTGATCGAAGTGTTGTGATCGAAGTGTTGTGATTGAAGTTTTGTGATTGAAGTTTTCAATCAATGAATCAATCAATCAAATTTATTTATACAGCCCTTTTTACAAGAGAGTTGTCACAAAGTGCTTTTACAATCACCCAGTCTGAATCCGACAGAGCACACATCAACACGTTGAACTAAAAACAAGTTGAACAAGTTGATACAAGTATTGTGATTTAAGTTTTGTGATTTAAGTTTTGTGATTGAAGTTTTGTGATTGAAGTGTTGTGATTGAAGTGTTGTGATTGAAGTGTTGTGATTGAAGTGTTGTGATTGAAGTGCTGTGATTAAAGTGTTGTGATTGAAGTGCTGTGATTGAAGTGTAGTGATTGAAGTGTAGTGATTGAAGTGCTGTGATTGAAGTGCTGTGATTGAAGTATTGTGATTTGAGTATTGTGTTGAAGTGTTGTGATTGAAGTGCTGTGATTGAAGTGCTGTGATTGAAGTATTGTGATTGAAGTGCTGTGATTGAAGTGTTGTAATTGAAGTGTTGTGATTGAAGTATTGTGATTTGAGTATTGTGATATAGGTAATGTGATTGAAGTATAGTGTCACAACATGCCTAGTCTTTAGTCTCCAGTGTAAATAGGGCCCTGACTATATTCCTGTCATGTCTCATGACTTGACATAACTCTGGTATTACTACACCAGCTACACCAGAGTTATGTCTCATGACTTGACATAACTCTGGTGTAGCTGGTGTACCAGCTACACCAGACTTGACATAACTCTGGTGTAGCTGGTGTAGTAATACGGCTAAATGACCCGTTTGTGGGTGTGTCTCGTACTGTGCAGCTCCTGCAGTGAGAGGGGGGATTGGTTCCACACTCTGAGTCGAACGGTGTCTGACAACGCCAGAGGAGTCGGGACCTTCAGTAGCAGCTCTGGAGAGGTGAGGACGCGTTTAGGAGACGAAGACGTCTAAAAAGCTAAAACAATGTACTTCTTGTTGAGTATGGTGGTCTGTAAAATAAGCATTACAGTAGATAATGTTGAGTATGGTGGTCTGTAAAATAAGCATTACAGTAGAAAATGTTGAGTGTGGGGGTCTGTAAAATAAGCATTACAGTAGATATTGTTGAGTGTGGGGGTCTGTAAAATAAGCATTACAGTAGATAATGTTGAGTATGGTGGTCTGTAAAATAAGCATTACAGTAGATAATGTTGAGTATGGTGGTCTGTAAAATAAGCATTACAGTAGATATTGTTGAGTGTGGGGGTCTGTAAAATAAGCATTACAGTAGATAATGTTGAGTATGGTGGTCTGTAAAATAAGCATTACAGTAGATAATGTTGAGTGTGGGGGTCTGTAAAATAAGCATTACAGTAGATAATGTTGAGTGTGGGGGTCTGTAAAATAAGCATTAGAGTAGATGTACTTCCTGTTGAGTATGGTGGTCTGCAGACTCCATGTATCTCTTGTCCAGTCTCTCCACCAGGCCAGAGAGCGTCTGTGGCTGGCCCTGGGGGACAAGGCTCCTACCCTGGTTCCCATGTCTCATGTGATGATGTGTATGAACTGCACCTCAGATTTCAGTCTCACACTCCGTAGACATCACTGTCACGCTTGTGGGAGGGTGAGTCTAATACATGAACACAGCCAGATGTACAGCCAGATGTTTAGGTACAGCCAGATGTACAGCCAGATGTTTAGGTACAGCCAGATGTTTAGGTACAGCCAGATGTTTAGGTACGGCCAGATGTTTAGGTACAGCCAGATGTTTATTTACAGCCAGATGTTTATTTACGGCCAGAGGTTTAGGTACAGCCAAAGGTTTAGGTACAGCCAGATGTTTAGGTACAGACAGAGGTTTAGGTACAGCCAGATGTTTAGGTACAGGCAGATGTTTAGGTACAGCAAGGAGTTTAGGTACAGCCAGAGGTTTATTTACAGCCAGATGTTTAGGTACATCCAGAGGTTTATGCACAGCCAGATGTTTAGGTACAGCCAGATGTTTAGGTACAGCCAGAGGTTTAGATACAACTAGACTAGTACAGTGTTTAGTTGCTGGTTGTCTGTATAGTCAGAGCTGATCTGTGTGTCTTTGCTTTTCTCAGATTGTGTGTCGGAGCTGCTCCAGGAACAGATACCCTCTAAAGTACCTAAAGGACCACATGGCTAAAGTGTGTGACCACTGTTACAGTGAGCTGAAGAAGAGAGGTACACAACACTACACATCCTTCAGTTTTGTGTTGCATTAAACCTTACTGTACTATACCATATGATACGGTACTGTAGTAAACTAGTTTGGTATTCTTCTGGACTAAACTATACTTTACTATAACTTTAATTTACTATAATGTACTAAACTGTATGGCACTAAACTGTACAATACTATAATGTTCTAAACTGCAGTGTATACATTATGTATTTCACTACACTGTGCTGTAGCATACGTAATGTAATGTTCAAGTGTTGAGGCTGTGGTGTTGGTGTTGTGGTGTTGAGGCTGTGGTGTTGGTGGTGTGGTGTGGGGCTGAAGTATAGTTTTGAGGCTGGGGTTTGGGAGGTGTGGTGTTGAGGCATATTGTTGAGGCATATTGTTGAGGTGTGGTGTTGAGGTGTGGTGTTGAGGCATATTGTTGAGGCTGTGGTGTTGAGGTGTAGGGTTGAGGTGTGGGGTTGAGGTGTGGTGTTGAGGTGTGGGGTTGAGGTGTGGGGTTGAGGTGTGGGGTTGAGGCGTGGTGTTGAGGTGTGGGGTTGAGGTGTGGGGTTGAGGTGTGGGGTTGAGGTGTGGGGTTGAGGTGTGGGGTTGAGGTGTGGGGTTGAGGTGTGGGGTTGAGGTGTGGGGTTCGGGATGTGTGGTGTTAAGGCTGTGGTGTTGAGGTGAGCTGTCTCCATAGGAGGAGATTTATCCGGCCCAACTGGTACTGACAGTCCTCGTTCTAACCGTCGCTCCAGCCGCCCACTCTCTGCTGTCTTCCAGAACATTCACCCTCCCAGCCTGTGGAGACATCGTAAGGGTACTGCCTCTCTGACCCAGGTGACTACACACACACACACAGACACACACACAGACACACACACAGACACACACACACACACACACACACACACACACACACACACACACACACACACACACACACACACACACACACACACACACACACACACACACACACACACACACACACACACACACACACACACACACACACACACACACACACACACACACATACCATATATATTACTCTGACTCAGGTAACCACTCACACCAGATATTTTACTCTGACCCGGACAGATATTCATTTATTTGTTTTGTATATCTTTGGCATTTATTGCGTTATTGAACAGAGAGAGAAGGACATTTAATGTAAAGACCATGTTGAAATAGCCATGTCACAGTGGTATGTTCTGTCACAACACTGTACGTTCTGTCACAACACTTTATGTTCTGTCACAACACTGTACGTTCTGTCACAACACTGTACGTTCTGTCACAACACTGTACGTTCTGTCACAACACTGTACGTTCTGTCACAACACTGTACGTTCTGTCACAACACTGTACGTTCTGTCACAACACTGTACGTTCTGTCACAACACTGTACGTTCTGTCACAACACTGTACGTTCTGTCACAACACTGTACGTTCTGTCACAACAACTGTCAACACTGTACGTTCTGTCACAACACTGTACGTTCTGTCACAACACTGTACGTTCTGTCACAACACTGTACGTTCTGTCACAACACTGTACGTTCTGTCACAACACTGTACGTTCTGTCACAACACTGTACGTTCTGTCACAACACTGTACGTTCTGTCACAACACTGTACGTTCTGTCACAACACTGTACGTTCTGTCACAACACTGTACGTTCTGTCACAACACTGTACGTTCTGTCACAACACTGTACGTTCTGTCACAACACTGTACGTTCTGTCACAACACTGTACGTTCTGTCACAACACTGTACGTTCTGTCACAACACTGTACGTTCTGTCACAACACTGTACGTTCTGTCACAACACTGTACGTTCTGTCACAACACTGTATGTTCTGTCACAACACTGTACGTTCTGTCTATATCTGGCAGCCTGCTGGTCCAGCCTGTCTTTATATCTAACTGACTAGTGCTGCTTTATTTCTGCAACTCAATAATGATGGTATAATTAGATGAGGTGTGGTTTTCCTTGACATGTAGTATATTAGATGAGTCATCCTCTGTCTTTAATCGGTTTCTGTGTGTAAACTGTCAACCACACAGCTGACCACATTACGGGAAACCACACATCTGAGATGATGTGGTATCTGACTGATGTGTTCTGCTGTGGTCCTCCCAGGTGAGTTTGCCAGAGGACAGCTGTATGAGTGGGAGTCTACAGCGCAAGAGGACCAAGAGGAGCTGGAAGAGACTGTGGTTCCGGCTCAAAGACAAGGTGCTTTACACCTACCTGACCCGTGAGGTGAGGGGGGACACCATCCCCTTAACCCTGTACCCCAAAACATCACACAGAATACTCTATATAGTAACCCTCTTGTTCTTCTCTCTCCCCGTCTCTCTCTTCCTCCTCGCTGTGCTCGCTCTCCGTCCTCTCTTCCTCCTCTGTCTCCTTCTGTCTGTTGGTCTGTCTCCAGGAGAAGGTGGCGTCCGAGAGTTTGCCTCTGTTGGGCTTCACGGTGAAGCTGCCAGACAGGCCTGGTGGAGAGGAAACAACCAACGTGTTTGAGCTGTACCATAAGAAAACTCTGTACTACACCTTTAAGGCCGAGGACAACCACACTGCAAAAAGGTGACAACTGCACTGAGCCACGTTTGTTTCTGACCACGTGACTTCACAAAGACCAATAAGGACCCGTATGTTGTGTCGTTTGCCTTTTAATGTAGTCGGATAAAACACCTGGCCTGAATCGGTCACCAAATAGGCGTGACTCACACTGACAATAACACGAACCGTCATATTTGTATTACAATGTAATTACAGCCAGCACTTCTCTCTCCACCCAGATGGGTGAACGCCATGGAGGAAGCTACGGTTTTATAGCAGCGCCATTTTCGGTGGGTTGTTACAAAGCTACAGGCCCGACCCACCTTTGAGCCAAATCCTGGGATCTGAGAGGAAACATTAAATAGACAAAGGAATATGTTAATCTGTGATGGTTGTGTCTCAGAGTGTGGACCAGAACAGGAGACCAGAAGACAAGTTGTCCTTAAACGAGGGAACATGCTTGCCTACTTTGTCACACTCGAACATCATCGTCTCGTTGCTACAGCTGGTGTGAAGCCCAGGGCTATGAGAGGATCTGGCCCAGATACGTACCCTTCTAGAGATTCTCTCCGAGGCTGCCTGTGACTTACTCTCCAGCTTTCCATGGAATTAACCTCTTTGAAAATGGACAGAAAAAGATTTGCAAAGCAATTGTGGATTTTATTGAAATTTTAATTAAGAAGAATGTATACAATGCCACTAAAATGTTGGGGTCACTTAGAAATGTCCTTATTTTGCATACATAAAATGATATTGAATAGGAATTAAAGCAACATTTATAAGAATTATATTGTCAAAGAATCCTCCATTTGCAGAAATTACAGCCTTGCAGACGTTTGGCATTCAGGTTGTCAATTTGTTGAGGTTGTCTGCTTCTTGATGTACCTCTCACAAGTTAGATTGGCTTGATGGGTACTTCTTATGTACCATATGGTCAAACTGCTCCCAGAACAGCTCAATAGCGTTGATAGCATTTTAGATTGAATACCAGCTGACTGCTTCTTCCCTAAATTGTTTTTTCATAGTTTCGAGGTTTGGGTCATTCGCCTGTTCTAGGACGAAATTTGCTCCTATCAAGTGTCGTCCACAGGGTATGGCATGGGATTGCAGCTAGAAGTGATAGCCTTCCTTCTTCAAGATCTCATTCAACTTGTACAAATTTTCCAGTCTGAAATAAGGCTTTTCTTTGCATCTCAACAAACTTCACTGTTGACGTTGAGACTGTTTTTTTTAACGATGTTGCTGGTTTAAATGTGTCTATTGTTCAAACTAGACACTATAATGTATTTGTCCTCTTGCTCCGTTGTGCACCGGGGCCTCCCACTCCTTTTTCAAGAATGTTTGACACATTGTTGTACGGGTTTTTCAGTTCCTTGGCAATGTCTGGCATGGAATAGCCTCCATTTTCGGAAGAAAAATTAATCAATGAGTTTTTAAAAAAGTTTTTTGTTTCTGGCTATTATCGGCCAGTATTCAAACCCACAGTTGCTGGTGCTCCAGATACTTAACTAGACTAAATTAAGCCAGTTTCATTGCTTCTTTAACCTGCACATCAACTTTCAGCTGTGCTAACCTTATTGCAAAATATTTTGAAGTGATCAGTCCGCCTAACTTGAATTTTGATACAACATGCCATTAAACACTTGCCTGATGTTTAGGTTGCTGATATACACGTGTTGATATTCTATTAACATCAGACGTTTTCAGCTGATTAGTCGTTTACAACAATGACTATGTCTACATCGTACATCTGATACATTTGGGTTTCTATCGAAAACAAGGACATTTCTGAGTGACTCCAAACTTTTGAACAGTCGTGTACCGGTGTGTTAATTGATATCACTACATGTTGTCACTAATTAATCCTGGGTGTAGTGTTGAAGAATCAAATGCGTAGATCACGTTCGTGGGTATTCAATTGCAAAACAAAGCAAACACGACAGCGAACAGAAATATAAACTGAATTGAAAATCGAAATGCACTAAATGAAGCGACTTATTTATGACACACAAAACAGCTTTATGAAACCAACACTCACCGTACAGAGACCTGACATTCAACAACGAACAGCAACACTGAACGCGGAGGAGCAAACTTAAATACACATAAATATAAAACATACTTATCAATGAAATGACAACTTGTGTGAGTAATTGAACAACACTGAATCATTTGAGACCGGGGGTTGGGTATTTGAAATGAAAGAAAACCGTGAAATTTTTTACAATCTGGGTTCTGCGAAGAGTTCACATTTTGGGTTAAAAACAACATACTGTAGAAAGGAACTTTCAATAGCAGTAAATGTGTTAAAACTGCATGTATTACTAGAGTGAAGTACTGCATGTACTACTAAAGTGAAGTACTACATGTACTACTAGAGTGAAGTACTACATGTACTACTAGAGTGAAGTACTGCATGTACTACTAGTGTGAAGTACTGCATGTACTACTAGAGTGAAGTACTACATGTACTACTAGAGTGAAGTACTGCATGTACTACTAAAGTGAAGTACTACATGTACTACTAGAGTGAAGTACTACATGTACTACTAGAGTGAAGTACTGCATGTACTACTAGAGTGAAGAACTGCATGTACTACTAGAGTGAAGTACTGCATGTACTACTAGAGTGAAGTACTGCATGTACTACTAGAGTGAAGTACTGCATGTACTACTAGAGTGAAGCCTACATCCAGAGGTAAGCAAAAGGATGTCAACCACATCACTAGGTTTAATATGTGATTTTTGTCCTGAGTATGAAAGTGTATTTCCATGTACTGTATCGTAACCTCTCAGTAGGTGTAGGATATGCTGTCATGTTCACGAGGAAATATATCCTGTCTAAATCAGTGGGGCAGTACCTTAAAAAGAGATACAGGGTGTGGACAAAATAAGGAAAACACCTGAAAATATATTCATGTCGAGGACCTTATATGTAGTAGAAAAACTGTTTGCCTTCAGAACATCTGAGCTTTGTATTCTGGAATACGGCACCATTCTTTAAGAAAGAAGAGTTTTATAAAAAAAGGTTGAGATTTTTGTAAAACCACAGTGTCTCTGGGAACATAATCATCCTGGAATATCGGAACATCATAAGAGAACCGTGTTAGAACCACTGGGTACAACGTGACTCTGTAAAAAGGCCTAGCAGAGTAATGATCAGGCCCAATGTGTCCCACAAGATGGCTGCTCACACACCATTGTGGTTCCCCCTCACGGTTTAACAGTTGCCAGTGCAAATTGTAAGTTCAAGACATTTGATACAAACTGTTTTCTAACGTCAGCCCTGCCGGATTAGTGAAACTCACAAAGTACAGCTTTTGCTGAAATGAGTTCTCCATTCTGTGGTAATTATTTAGGGCTGTTCTATTGGGGCATTGAGCAACTATCCGGTTACGTGTTCGTTTATTTGTGTCAGTCACACTTCCACTCGTTTTTGACCTTCCAACTTGCCCATGTTCCCTCATCTCTGTTTAGACACATTGAATATCTTAGCAGTTTTTATTACTGACAAATTCAGTGACAGTTATTTTTCCGACATGTTGTTCAACCCTTGCATCTCTGTCTTTACTGAATAAACAACCTGTTTGTTTATCTAAGAAAGCACAAGTTCACTGGAGTTGACTTCATGTAACTTAAACTGCTAGTCATTAAGCCACAGGTTCTTCTGCAAGTATTACTGTCATTTAGTTTTGTGTTTCTTAGACTTTTTTTTTTTAAATGGCTTTGCATACAGCAACTAAGTGTAAATAATTACGTGGTGATTTTGGCAAATATTATTTTTGCTTTATTTGCACTGATAAAAGAGAATGGAAGTGAAAAAGTAAGTGCACTCTTTACGTAATTTTGTTGATTGTAAATCCCAGCGTCATAATAACGGGTTTTCTATGATGTGAAATACACTATGTGCCATTACCACAGTAGTGGACATTTAATTGGATTAGTTATTTATTTCAAATCCTGGAGTTCTCAAGTAATGTGACTAAAGTTGAATATGCTCTTTGTGTCATTTTGTCTGATTTCTTCTTTTTATTAGGAAATAGGATGTCAGTTTGTCTATGTGATACAGACAGGCAGTACAGATAGTACACAGACAGGCAGTACAGATTGTACACAGACAGGCAGTACAGATTGTACACAGACAGGCAGTACAGATTGTACACAGACAGGCAGTACAGATTGTACACAGACAGGCAGTACAGATTGTACACAGACAGGCAGTACAGATTGTACACAGACAGGCAGTACAGATTGTACACAGAGACAGACAGAAAGTACAGATGGTACAGATGGTACAGAGACAGATAATACACAGACAGACAGACAGGGCACATAAACGCAGTCAGACAGTGACCTGTATACAGGAGAACGGCCTGTTGTCAAGGGCAGCGCTGTTCTGTATCTCTCCCCTGAGGGTCCCTGACCCAGAAGAGCGAGGAGAACTTTGTTTTCTGGGCTACCTGAAAGTTACAGACACCTTGTTCTATTTAGGCTGGATCATTCATCACCCACAGTCTCTGCCAAGCACCCTATCGTTCCCTTTTCTTCTATAAAAGTATCACACATATATATAAATACATATATATATAAATACAACATCTCCCTTTCAGCTCACATTTTAAGTCTCCTCCTCCTAGTTGTTCGCGCTGACTGCTGACATGGAAATTAATAATAATGAAAAAAGCTACATTTAACATATGACATGTAAAAAACACATGACAAACATATGACATATAAAATAAATACAGTGCCAAATCTATAATTGAAAAACACAATAGCTTTCTGTTTTTCCACATACTCGAATACCTTGTTTACAGAAAACAACTGTTTTTTTTCACATTTATCACAGCATGCTTAGCTGCTGTACTCTGTTAATGTTCTGTTTTGTTAGGACTGATTGGAACATGCCAGTGGGTTCTGTTTTGAGCCAGTCTGTTGCTTAGGTCTACTGTTGACCTTGGACATTGTTTAGGCAGAACACGCTTCTGATTGGTTGGATCTGCTATGGTGAGTAAAACCCCTGCCTAATGATCTGGTAAATCTGCAAAATTAGCTTCCTGTTCTTATAAAATTTAGTCAGAGTTAAGTTCCAGCTGGTATCAGTGGTTTTAATGAACTTGATCTCAATTTCACAAACATTAATTGCTACAACATAAATAATTGCAGATTCTCATTGTCTTTACAAACCACTACTGGCTAGATGTGACAGCTGCAAAATCGCATAAATGTACTTGATTTGAGGGGAAAGTAAAAAAACATATTTCTTCAGATTATTTATGTTGTTTTCTATATTTCTGTTTGACATGTTTTCTCGTCCATCCAGGCTTTGACTGGGATTTTTTTTTTACAGAGCAAGAAAATTACAATAAAGCTGTCTGCATGAACTGCCTGACTCCAGTAGGTAAACCACAGACATCGTGGCAAAGATAAGATACAATACGCATCTAACTCACCAGAAGGTTGGTACATGGGTGCACGTGTGTCTTCTCACTGTGCTCTTAGTTCTGAAACTCATATTGCCATTGGTTACCATACATCATGTCTTTGTGCAGCTATGTTTTTTATGTTTAAAGAAAGAAAACACAGTCAATACGGATGTAGGAAGTGGTTTCACCCCTTTACAGGGACTTCTTAGAGAAGTCAGAAGTCTTAGAACTGGAGCTGCGCAGGAGATGAAGAGAAAAGAAAACGCTCTGCGCCTTCCGTGACATTGGCTCGACATATCTGGGTCTGCACCTTGTCTCATGTTCCTCTGCAATGCAGAGAAAAAGGGAGACCAGGAGAGAAGAGGGAGAAGACGGGCAGGATAAGTGAGGGACACGCTGTAATGTCCCACTTCAGAGACTCAGTATTCAGCCCACACTGTGGAGGCACCGTTGCATCTCTCCCCCTTCATCCTCCCTTCCTCCTCCCCTCCTCCTCCCTTCCTCCTCCCTTCCTCCTCCCTTCCTCCTCCCTTCCTCCTCCCTCTATATACCAGTCTACTTTTAGAATCCTCCCTCTTTTGCACCCTGGACAAAAGCACCAAGATGAGAGAAAAAAGCAGACCGTGTCATAGTTTCCACACTGTTAAAAGTGTTGGTCTACATAGAGAGAAATATAAACATATGGACACACATCCATGAACCTGATGTGTCTATATGTACATATACAGTATATATATATGTATATGATTGTGTCTCAAATAGCAGCTTGTCATTGCTATATTGATCACTTTTCTGGGTTTTCATTGCAGAGCACAGCCCGGTTATTCTCTTTGTTGTGATAGGACCTTCTCTCTGATCACATGACCGTGTTGCAATAAGCAGCTATCATCAACTGTCTCAATTGCCAAAGCATAGCTACTCCAGGCAGAACAGAAGTGAAAAGAACAGAGCTACTCAGCTGAGACAGGCAGAACAGAAGTGAAAAGAACAGAGCTACTCAGCAGAGACAGGCAGAACAGAAGTGAAAAGAACAGAGCTACTCAGCTGAGACAGGCAGAACAGAAGTGAAAAGAACAGAGCTACTCAGCAGAGACAGGCAGAACAGAAGTGAAAAGAACAGAGCTACTCAGCTGAGACAGGCAGAACAGAAGTGAAAAGAACAGAGCTACTCAGCAGAGACAGGCAGAACAGAACTAGACAGAACGGAGCCACTCAGCAAATACAGGATGAACAGAACCAAACAGAACAAAGCAAAAAAGTCAGTTCTGAACATCAACGACTCTCACAATTGGTCCAGAATTGCAGCCTAGTCTTTACACTTAAAGCATATTCATTTGAATGACGTGGAATGAAGTTATCAATGTATTTTCAACTACCTTTTGTGTTTTTTCAGCGACATACACGTACAGGCTATAAAGTGCATCACTTTTATGAACTAGAGTTCGTATGACACAATGGGATATATAGCAACCTAACTGTGAGCCTGTGTGAAAGAAGATGTGTAGAAGAGAACTTTTACTACAAAGCTGTCACAAAGTGCTTTTACAAACACCCAGCCCACTCCCAACAGAGCACACATCAACAAGTTGGTACAAGTTGATACACAGCGGCTAGGAAAAACTCCCCGATGGGTTGAATTTTGAAAGAAACCTAGAGAGGAACCAGGCTCTGAGGGGGGGGGGCAGTCCACTTCTGGCTGTCTTATAAAATAGAATAGTCCAGGTCAAATACAGTCAGAAAAGGACAACCGGGAGGGTTGAGGTTTTGGCAGATTGGAGGTCGAAACAGTCTGGTAGCATCAGCTGCTCAGCCTGCAACACAACCAGTAAGCTTCAGGAGGGTTTCGCCCCATGTTCCCAGGGCCAATCGGTCCCACAGCGTGGCCAGCAGGCACGGGTCCTACCTATTGGAAGCGAAATAACACACAGGGAAAGGTTAGACACCCTAGTTCCCTACGTCCCCGACACAACAGTATAGCAGCATAAATCTTGAAACTGAGACAGGGAGGGGTCCTGTGAAACTTTGGCCCTGAACAGGGTAAACCCTGGGAGAGCCCATCATGCCGGAAAACATCCACCCACTTTCTCAAGCATCAACCAAGGGACACCAGTCAACCGCAACCACTCTGGGAAGGTTAAGTTTAACACACTGAGTTACTCGAATTGAGGGAACAAATGAGAACAACAATAAGCCAGTGATTCCAACCCCCAGTGTAGAAATTGGGAAAGAGGACATCCCAGGGGAGATGAGAACCCGCCTGGAAAAGACCGCAACACAGAAATGAGTTCAGAGAAGTGCACAGGCAACCTAACCGTGAGCTTGTGGGAAAGAAGATGTGTAGAAGAGAAGTTTCCGAGTAAAGGTGCACATTTGGAAGGTATGTTTTTAAACACCTAAAGAGGTGTGAGGAGGTCCATGCAGAAGAGGGCTTCCCCAGTTAGGTCATGGTTCTGATCTCCCTGTTACACAACCAGGATTGTAGAAAGCTAAAACACAGGCATTGTGGCTGCCTATCCCAGAGTGGTTTCACCTTACTGCAAGGCATTCACACACACACGCACACACGTTCACACACACGCACGCACACACACTCACACACACACACACACACACACACACACACACACACACACGCACACGCACACACACACACACATGAATGTACAAAAACACATCAGCATGTGCACACTTGCATCTCACACACAGTGATGCATAATTAAGCGTTTATGTAGGGCTACATGTGTAATCTTTGGTATCCTGGTGTACGGTGTATCTGTATCAGTAACATTGCACATTGTTTAGCGATTTATCGTTTTAGTGCCAGATTAGCCTTAGGGACGCTGGTAGAGGCAGCCAAATATACCACCTCCACACCCACAGAGCTCTGCCCAAACCCAGACTACCCCACAATATAGCCACGTGATCCAAACCCACACACAGCAGGACGTTATGTTAAACCCAGCCCAAGTCGTCTCCCACATACAGACATCTTGGACAGACACAGTCTCACTGCACTTACTGAACACTCTTTTGTACGTCTGTCGAGAAAGAGAGAAACAAATGACAGTGAAATTAGAATCATAATTAGGGTGACCTTTTGGGATACATGTTTTTATGGGGTTCACAATAGTACGATAATTTACTGTTACATAATAAATAATAAGTGTGTGTGCGTGCGTGTGTGTGTGTGTGCGTGCGTGTCTCTCTCTCTGTGTGTGTGTGTGTGTGTGTGTGTGTGTGTGTGTGTGTGTGTGTGTGTGTGTGTGTGTGTGTGTGTGTGTGTGTGTGTGTGTGTGTGTGTGTGTGTGTGTGTGTGTGTGTGTGTGTGTGTGTGTGTGTGTGTGTGTGTGTGTGTGTGTGTGTGTGTGTGTGTGTGTGTGTGTGTGTGTGTGTGTGTGTGTGTGTGTGTGTCTGTCTGTCTGTCTGTCTGTCTGTCTGTCTGTGCGTGTGCGTGTGCGTGTACCTGGTCGACGTCACTTCGTCTCAGTCCGCAGCGAAGTCAGAGATCTACTTCCTCAAACGACGGAATCACAGGACCAGAACCGGGGGAGTAACACTAGACACTAGAAGAAGAAAAGTACCGAAACAGGACATTATTAAGCGGAGGAGGTGAGTAACAGGAAAGAATAATAATATTAATGATAACGTTCGGTCATGCGACCAACCGAGAAACTCTGTAACTTCGGTGTTGTTGGGTTTAAGTTTCAAGTGGAGCCATTTGCTTTTCATGGTTTTTAGAAGAAAACACTTTAAAGTGCATGTCTGAAGTGCAAAACCCGTGTCACTAATGGTTATGGGGACTTCAGATCAGTATAACAGATCAGTATAATAACTGTACTGTGATCTGTTGATCCATGCACTGATATCACCTGTAACATTGTGATTCACATTTGTGATCAGTATAATAACTGTTCTATGATCTGTTGATCCTGGCACTGATAACATTGTGATTCACATGTGTGATCAGTATAATAACTGTTCTGTGATCTGTTGATCCTGGCACTGATATCATCTGTAACATTGAGATTCACATTAGTGATCACAATAGCGCGCGTGTCCACTGTTGAGTAACAATAAAGTTAAAAAAGTGCAATTTCACATGCATTTACATTCTGTCATGTTGAATTAAACAGTTGTTTTCCATCACTAGAGTTTGAGTAGTGAACTAAAACACTATTATTGAGGTTGTAACTGGGTCGACTAACGGTAGATGATGTTATTATGTTGCAGGGGAATTAATAGATGCTTGTTCAGGGCATTTATGAAGCGTGATAGAAGTGAAGAGTTACACTTAGTTTGGTTTCAGTCTGACTCAAGACTATAAAACAAATCATTTTCCAACACTAAAATCTGGAGTAGATTATAAACTAAATAAAGATATTCATGAATCTAGATCTGGAATATCTAGGTTAAATCTTCCCAGAAGTCACACGCGGGACCTGTCTATTTAATTTTCCATAATGTAAAAATGAAATGGCATTACGTTATGTAGAGACAGTTCAATTATGAGAAAAGAGAAATTAGCTTGCACACTGCCTCTGTTTCCTGATATTTCTGTTGGTTCCTCGATGCATGCAATGATGCAACATAGTTCATTGGTGTAGAAAGAGTTTCAGACCTTCACCAATCCACAGCTGTCGGTTTTGTTTTACAATGTCTTGACATTTCCGGACCAGTTCTTGGTTTGTTGCTGGTTAATCACTAAGTTGAACTAGAAGATGCCTTTAAGATGAATCTTTGGTTGCAGGGCCCTTTTCACATTGAACGAGTCACCAGTGTTATCATAATGCCTACTGAATGTGGAACCACAATGAATAAACCACATCCACATCTTGACAAACAGAGGACACTCTGCCTTTTGAGATGTTCAAAACACACTATTTTTTAAAGGTGTGTGTGTGAGTGTGTGTTTTGCCGTAAAGTGACCCATTCATTTTGTATTACTTACTTTACCCCACTATAAAGAGTAGAGTGTACATTGCTCTTCTTTTGCACAAATGTACAAATAACTAGATATTCCTCTTTAGCACATTTTGATACTTGAACCTGGACGTTGCTCACACATCTAGACATTGCTCCTTTGCACTATTCAGATACATACAACACATTCTGTATTTACCCAGTACATACGCCAACTGGGCATGCTCTCTTGACTGTTCGTGTTGTGTCTTTTTCTCTGTTTGTGTACTTCCTAAAATGTGCGTTCTAAATGCTGCAGCCAGTGGTCCAAAGAAAATCCTTGTTTGTGTAAGCAGACTTGGCAATTAAACCCTGATTCTGATTGTGTGGCATTCTCTATTACCGAAGATGGCCAACTTCATCCAAAGGCGTAACTGTCTTCTTTAAGTGCGTCTGTGTTTTCTAGTTGCATGTCTCAATAGTCAGAAGATCGTACCTGCCGTTCAACAGTGTTTAGCTCACTAGCTAGACAGCCATTTATACCCTGCAGATATCATAGTGAAAGTGGAATCATGGGCACTTTGATTGGCTCATTATAATGAGATAGGAGTTTGTGTTAGATGGCTTGCCAGTCTCCCCCGTCTTCTCTGTTACATCATAGTATCATTTTATAGGTGCTTGGTGATTACTCCTTTTGGTAGCTGTGTGTGGGGTTTTATTTAGCTCTGTTTCCTTGAGCGTTATGATAATAATCTACAGTCTCGTTAACACATAGTTGGCTACACACTGTGCTAATGTAAACAGACTAGTAACCAGTTTTCTCTAAACAGGTCATTGATGATGTTGACCTATTTCATGATGTGCCTTCATGTAGGTGGTTGTGAAGTCTCAGATCTTTGACTGGCTGATGCAGAATTTCTCACAGGAAATAATAACTGTCAGCCGCAGAAGTGTCTAGGATAATGTGACAGGTTTTCCTTCATCAAGCCCAGCTGCAATGTAGCAGTTTATCACATGTTAGTAAAGTAGTCATTGTAATTAGCTGATGCACTTTGAGACAGAGAAAACATTAACTTTTTCAAACGTTGACAAATGTACAAATTCCACTGTCTATATATTCGTGTCTCTACATTTCCCTCTGTCTATATATTCATGTCTCTACATTTCCCTCTCTGTCTTGTCTATATATTCGTGTCTCTACATTTCCCTCTGTCTATATATTCATGTCTCTACATTTCCCTCTCTGTCTTGTCTATATATTCGTGTCTCTACATTTCCCTCTGTCTATATATTCATATCTCTACATTTCTCTCTCTGTCCACATATTCATGTCTCTACATTTCCCTCTGTCTATATATTCATATGTCTACATTTCCCACATTCTCCTCAGTCTGTCTCACGTCCACTTTCAGCCTTCACTTTTCCTCCTAACACGGTGGTGGTGTGTGAGGCAAATCTGATGAAACAGGAACACAGGTATGTTGTCGTGGAGATTTAGACTTTGGGCTGGTTAAGACACGCTTCCCCTCAGGAACACAGGCAAATGCCTTCACTACCACTCAATTCTGAATGGTTGTCTGGACAGTGGATGGAACCATGTGTGCAGCCAGGCAAGACCAACGCCTGTAACTATTTATTTAAAATGTGGCTTTGAATGACCTAGCAGATGACTGAAAGACAGAGGTTTTTTTTTTTCGAAAAAGGTTTAAAGCTACGCATACGCTTCACAGATGAGGTTGTGATAGAGTGATATGACAACATCAAACAGCTGTACATACCACATGCGGATTAAGTTGGCCGCTACACACCACATCTGGTGCGTCCAACGACAAGTGTGGTCTGTGCATCTGACCAATAACCCACAGCCTGTGAGTTGACGACCAATCAGGATCGATGAGGGGAGGGTCTAGAACACGCCGAGCTACACTGCACTCAGAGGGAACACTCGTGTCATCACGCCGTTATACCCATCCCACCGTTATACGGTCACACCTACTGTCACACCCTCAACACTAACAAAATGATAAAAGCCTGAATAAATAAAAGCATGTGTGCTCATTTGGATCAGGGATGTCCTAGGATTTGAGTTTATAAGCCAACTGTAGATCACAGTTTGACTTCACATGTCTCACATTATGTGCACATACTTGTTTTAGCTCTGGGGTGTGGTCATTACTTACAGTAATATCGGTGAATCTCAGGCTCGTGTCTTATAGTCTCACTGTCCCTACCATAATACTGTCCTGGTACCAATCTGCTCCACCGTGTTCTCCACAGGTGGTCCAGTGACCCGTCACCATGGCAGCCTTCCTGAGAATCTGCCTAACCTCCTATGACCTGGGTGTCCTGTCACCATTGGCCCCTTCGGAACCTCCATTCTGTGCCATCAAGATGAAGGAGGCCGTCACCACGGGTCAGAACCTCACCCACCGGCGTGTGCCGTACTGATGGGGTTTTTAGAGGGTTATACGGGCTCTTTTGCTCACCTGTTTAACCTCCATCTACCGTTCCTTCTCTCTCCAGAGCGTGGGAAGACTCTGGTCCAGAGGAAGCCCACCATGTTCCCCGCCTGGAAGGCCAGCTCCGACGCCCACATCTACGAGGGCCGCGTCCTCCAGGTAGTGCTGATGAAGACTGCCGAGGAGCCATTGGCCGAGGTCACAGTGGGCGTGTCAGTCCTTGCCGAGCGCTGCAAAAAGGCCAACGGACGCACTGAATTCTGGGTAAGCGGATTGTAAAATCCTCAGCAGCCTGCGTAAGTTGTTTGTTAATGTACACTGAAGTGTGTGTGTGTGTACTCACGTCTGTCTGTGTTATGCATGTATGCTGGCTGTCTCCTGTGTCTGTGATCGGTCTCTGCCTACAGGGAACCGTGCAGATAATTCCGGTAGCCATGTGATTACTATTAATCAGTCTTGTTTGACAGTTAAGGTTTAAGGATAGAAGTTGCGCTGGGTCCTTTTGGTTACACATGAGGCCCTGGGAATGTCTGCCGTGCTGTGGTGTAGAGAACAGGTTAAGGCCTGAAGCCATTGAGAGTTAGGGCCTCTGACTCTGTCAGGTGTAGACGTGTTGTGGGATGGGGAGCTGAGCCCCCTGTGATGAACTTCTGATGGAGGCCAGTGTCGTTGTCATAGCAAACATGGGACGCATGCAGTCAGGATATTCCCAGTGGTGCAGATGTACAACGATTAGAGTAACTCACGGCTCAAATATTGTCTACATCCTGAGGACGAGGGGACTCCGACGTGTTCACAACTCTCCTACTGTGTATGTGTATGTGTGTGTGTGTGTGTGTGTGTGTGTGTG
The DNA here is from genome assembly GCA_029465975.1 of Dallia pectoralis. NCBI lineage: Eukaryota > Metazoa > Chordata > Actinopteri > Esociformes > Umbridae > Dallia > Dallia pectoralis. Next base: position 17,225,226 of record CM055744.1, read on the forward strand.
TGTCTGTGTGTGTGTGTGTGTGTGTGTGTGTGTGTGTGTGTGTGTGTGTCTGTGTGTGTGTGTGTGTGTGTGTGTCCGTCTAGGTGTGTGTGTGTGTGTGTGTGGACCATGTTCACTTGTCTGTGATGTATACACCAAGGTCTCGGCAGGTTCTACTTCAGCCGTGTCCCATTGTTTCCTGCATCTCACGGTCAGTCGCTTAGTCATGCTGACGTTTAGGGAGCCACATGTCTAGTTTCTGACCTGAGGCCTGTAGGCTGTGTCGTCGTCAGTAGAGATCAGGCCAACCGAACTTAAATATGACTGTGTGTGTTTTCAGGTGGACCTGCAGCCTTCAGGGAAGGTGATGATTGCGGTCCAGTTCCTGATGGAGGAAGCATTTGATGCAGGTGAGTCTATATTTGTTTCCTCATAATATATATATCTGTCTCCTCATAATATATATATCTGTCTCCTCATAATATATATATCTGTCTCCTCATAATATATATATCTGTCTCCTCATAATATATATATCTGTCTCCTCATAATATATATCTGTCTCCTCATAATATATATATCTGTCTCCTCATAATATATATCTGTCTCCTCATAATATATATATCTGTCTCCTCATAATATATATCTGTCTCCTCATAATATATATCTGTCTCCTCATAATATATATATCTGTCTCCTCATAATATATATATCTGTCTCCTCATAATATATATATCTGTCTCCTATAATATATATATCTGTCTCCTCATAATATATATATCTGTCTCCTCATAATATATATATCTGTCTCCTCATAATATATATCTGTCTCCTCATAATATATATCTGTCTCCTCATAATATATATATATCTGTCTCCTCATAATATATATATCTGTCTCCTCATAATATATATCTGTCTCCTCATAATATATATATCTGTCTCCTCATAATATATATCTGTCTCCTCATAATATATATATCTGTCTCCTCATAATATATATCTGTCTCCTCATAATATATATCTGTCTCCTCATAATATATATCTGTCTCCTCATAATATATATATCTGTCTCCTCATAATATATATATCTGTCTCCTCATAATATATATATCTGTCTCCTCATAATAAATATATCTGTCTCCTCATAATATATATCTGTCTCCTCATAATATATATATATCTGTCTCCTCATAATATATATCTGTCTCCTCATAATATATATCTGTCTCCTCATAATATATATATCTGTCTCCTCATAATATATATCTGTCTCCTCATAATATATATCTGTCTCCTCATAATAATATATATCTGTCTCCTCATATATATATATCTGTCTCCTCATAATATATATATCTGTCTCCTCATAATATATATATCTGTCTCCTCATAATATATATATCTGTCTCCTCATAATATATATATCTGTCTCCTCATAATATATATATCTGTCTCCTCATAATATATATATCTGTCTCCTCATAATATATATCTGTCTCCTCATAATATATATCTGTCTCCTCATAATATATATCTGTCTCCTCATAATATATATATATCTGTCTCCTCATAATATATATATCTGTCTCCTCATAATATATATATCTGTCTCCTCATAATATATATCTGTCTCCTCATAATATATATCTGTCTCCTCATAATATATATCTGTCTCCTCACTGTCACTATGGCTCCTAATGCAACGGTAATGTATTTCACCAGAACCTGTTAGTCAACATTTCCTGTCCTTATACCCATAGAGGCAAAGCCACCAACAAAGGAGGAAGGAGGTGGACCCACCATAACCCGTAGGCGAGGAGCCATCAAACAGGCCAAGATCCATGAGGTCAAATGTCACGAGTTCATCGCCACCTTCTTCAGACAGCCTACCTTCTGCTCCGTCTGCAGGGAGTTTGTCTGGTCAGTTTATTAGTTTGCTGCTTCTTCAGACAGCCTACCTTCTGGTCCGTCTGCAGGGAGTTTGTCTGGTCAGTTTATTAGTTTTCTGCTTCTTCAGACAGCCTACCTTCTGCTCCGTCTGCAGGGAGTTTGTCTGGTCAGTTTCTCACTTCGTCCATCCTACTCTATGGTTATTGAGTCAACACTCACTATATTTTGGCCTAATGCTAACAGGAATATAGGTTGAAGACTAGAAAAAACAACCTTGGGGGTACTGTGAACCGGTCAGAGATCAAGTAGACGCAACTAGACGATAGTTCACTCAATATTTTTTTATTTGGTTTTACGTGGTGAAGGTTTCCAGCCCAGAGACAACATAAATATCTGGATAGATAACTGTGGAAAAACTGGGCCATGGTTCAATCAACCTGTTAGATCAGTTTCCATCACAACAGTGTGCTTCTCCACTCTGAGGTCTGTTCTTATCAGGATCTTGGTCTGTCTACTTTATCCTAGAAGCTTGAGAATTTATATTAGGCTCGTAGGAAGACAAAGGGTTTGTGTCTGTCTAACGGAGCGGATTTAATGTCAAAAGGGTACGTGTCAGAAAGCGATCAAATTGTCTCGGTAGAAATGCTCCTCAAATGTCAACCTTCTCGCTCCTCCACCTAATCACAAGGTCATCGTCATCATCGTCCGTCGTCTCGGGTCCTCCTCAATCTCACAGTCCTGTACCTTTGTCTTCTACAGGGGGCTCAACAAGCAAGGCTACAAATGTAGACGTAAGTGTATAAAACACACACACACAACGTATGTGGACACTGGACACAATATCCACAAACACTGTATGCAGATCAGTGTATTCAGTACTGCCTCAACATTACTGTAGCTCACCTAACCTCAGTGTATTCACAATCCCTTCTTCCCCAGAATGCAATGCGGCCATTCACAAGAAATGCATTGACAAAATCATCGGCAGGTGTACAGGCACGGCAGCCAACAGCCGGGACACTGTGGTGCGTGGAGACTGCTAACTCCTTCACTATTTAGGTCATCTCTGCATTTCCTTGTCTGCGTATCAGTCTTGATGTATTCAGCTGCTCAGGATGTACCCTGCATTAGCACATTGAACAATAGCCATTATGCCATTTGCTCTAAAGGTGTGATAATATGTTCAGAGTCCAAACTAATCATCAGTCAGACCTGCAACCTAGCAGCCCGGCAGCCAATCGGACTAGGTCCTTTCACATGCTCATCAATATTCGTCAATACAGGGGAGCAAAGAGTACGGATAACTGAGGTGAAAGGGAGGGAATCTGTATTAACATAAGGGATGTGTTCTTAGTGACAGGGGGTTATAGGAGGCAGTCTGTAGACTGGACAGAGCTAGTGACAGGGGGTTATATAAGGCAGCCTGTAGACTGGACAGAGCTAGTGACAGGGGGTTATAGGAGGCAGTCTGTAGACTGGACAGAGCTGGTGACAGGGGGTTATAGGAGGCAGTCTGTAGACTGGACAGAGCTGGTGACAGGGGGTTATATAAGGCAGCCTGTAGACTGGACAGAGCTAGTGACAGGGGGTTATAGGAGGCAGTCTGTAGACTGGACAGAGCAGTACAAGAGAAGAGAGTCAGTCTGTAGAGAAGAGAGTCAGTCTGTAGAGAAGAGAGTCAAGAAGCACAGTAGGGTCAAAGGTCGGAGCACCAGTAGAGACTTGTGGTCAGACAGCCCATACACCCGGGGGCGCCAAGTGAAATAAGCGGGTGACAGCAAGTGGAGAGAGACAGACAGACAGATGGGGGTGATGAATCCGGTGCACCGTGCCACAAGGTTCCCTGGGAGGCGGCTGTTTTGGCCCACCCCGGTAACCACCCCGGTAACCATGGGTGAGAGTGGTGATAAGTTCTGTATGTGCCCGTCGCAGTTCCAGAAGGAGCGATTTAAGATCGACATGCCGCACCGCTTCAAGAATCACAACTACATGAGTCCCACCTTCTGCGACCACTGTGGAAGTCTGCTGTGGGGCCTCGTCAAACAGGGCCTGAAGTGTGAAGGTCAGGAGCCCTGTGTGTGTCTGTGTGTCTGTGTCTGTGTGTCTGCGTGGTGTGCGTGTGTGGTGTGTGTGTGTTGTGGTGTGTGTCTGTGTGTCTGTGTCTGTGTGTCTGCGTGGTGTGCGTGTGCGTGTGTGGTGTGTGTGTGTTGTGGTGTGTGTCTGTGTGTCTGTGTTGCCGTTGTATCTAACTGTATTCTGCTCTCCTAGATTGTGCCATGAATGTGCACCATAAGTGTCAGGACAAGGTAGCCAACCTCTGTGGAATCAACCAGAAACTACTAGCGGAAGCACTCACTCAAGTCAGCCAGGTGAGGGTATGGCCGTGTGTGTGTGTGTGTGCGTGTGTGCGTGCGTGTGCGCGTGGGCGTGTGTGCAGCATATGATGAATGTATGTGTGGATGGTACATTTAAAAAGTGCTAACAATAGCAAGGTATAATGTTTCACGTGAAAACACCAGACTGTTTTGGGTCACCCCTGAAACTTTAAACTCCCTCATAGCTTTGGATGAGAGCCCAACTGCATCGTCTGACGACAACGACAGACTAGTGAGAATGTAAACAGATCCAATTTGGGGCCTATAGGACATGATTGAAAGCAGAATCCAGGCATGTCTGCATCTTCTGTCTGTGTGCATGTTCAGCTACTATGATATTACTATGGCCCCAATGATTAAACCGCTATGTCATTGTTATAAGAGCGTTATGTCAGCCTTATGACACCAGGGTCAAGTGAAACACTGGTTCTTCTCAATCAGCAGTGTTATTGGCTTCTCCCTTTCTCACTGACACCCTGTCACTCATCCTTCATCTCACTCTTCATCTTCCAGAAATCTACCAGTCGGCGCTCAGATCCAACTGTACCGGAGCCTGATACAGGGGTCTATGAGGAGGTCAATAGGAACTCCACTGGAGGTCTGGATGTCAATGGTCAGTGGTGTAGTGTGGATGTCAGGGGTGTAGTGTGGATGTCAAGGGTGTAGTGTGGATGTCAAGGGTGTAGTGTGGATGTCAGAGGTGTAGTGTGGATGTCAGTGGTGTAGTGTGGATGTCAAGGGTGTAGTGTGGATGTCAGGGGTGTAGTGTGGATGTCAGGGGTGTATTGTGGATGTCAGGGGTGTAGTGTGGATGTCAGGGGTGAAGTGTGGATGTCAGGGGTGTAGTGTGGATGTCAGGGGTGTAGTGTGGATGTCAGGGGTGTAGTGTGGATGTCAGGGGTGTAGTGTGGATGTCAGGGGTGTAGTGTGGATGTCAGGGGTGTAGTGTGGATGTCAGTGGTGTAGTGTGGATGTCAGGGGTGTAGTGTGGATGTCTGGGGTGTAGTGTGGATGTCTGGGGTGTAGTGTGGATGTCTGGGGTGTAGTTTGGATGTCAGTGGTGTAGTGTGGATGTCAGTGGTGTAGTGTGGATGTCAGTGGTGTAGTGTGGATGTCAAGGGTGTAGTGTGGATGTCAAGGGTGTAGTGTGGATGTCAGGGGTGTAGTGTGGATGTCAGTGGTGTAGTGGGGATGTCAGTATCAATGTAAATGATAAACCTTTAATAACCTTTGTGTTTGTCAGACGGACTCCCTTATGGAAAATTGTGGGAGGGTTGCAGCCCCCAGCCGCCCGCCCGCCTCACACACCTGACACACATCAACGTAGACAACTTTGTCTTCCACAAGGTCCTGGGCAAGGGCAGCTTTGGCAAGGTGAGCCCGGTTCAAAGGTCACCAGAACCCTAGAGCAAGCAGCAATATACACACCACAGAACCGGGGACTTCCAAGTACCAGTCAACAACAGACGTAATGGGGGACAGTCTCTCTCCAATATCACGTGTGATCACGGTCTCCCCTTTGCTAACCCAGGTCCTGCTAGCAGAGTTGAAAGGTCAGGGGGAGTGGTTTGCGGTGAAGGCTCTCAAGAAGGACGTGGTGCTAATGGACGACGATGTGGAGTGCACTATGGTGGAGAAGAGAGTCCTGGCTCTGGCTTGGGACAACCCCTTCCTAACACACCTTTACTCCACCTTCCAGTCCAAGGTGACAACCCAAAAGCTACACACACTGATTGATCCGGCAGTTATATTTACCAGTGTGATTGAGAGAAGCGGAAACACAACAGAGACGTTTTTTTTTATTAGCTTTTCTCCCCCATGGATTCCACTCTTAACGTGTTCAGTGGCTTAACCTGGCCATGTTTCATATGACTGACCTGGACCGTGTTGTCCACAGGAACACCTGTTCTTTGTCATGGAGTATCTAAATGGAGGAGACCTGATGTTCCATATTCAAGAGAAGGGGCGGTTTGACCTGAACAGAGCAACGTGAGTTTCACCAGTCACACAGACTCCCACTAACACACCTCTGCGTTCCTCATAGAGACACGCAACAGTGAGGCAAACCAGACAGCCTAAAAACCAAGATGGTGTTTCCAGTCAGAGACTTACGAGAGCAATGTTGTAGACGTATAGAAAGCGCTTAGGTGGCTAGCTGCCGTGGTTACGCTGTGTTAACTAAGCTCACGTGAGGGAACGAATCATCACGTTATAAACTGTGAATATAGGCCAGTTTGTCACCATTCGAGTGTCGTGCTGAGCTGCTTTATACATTGACTTTGAATGGGAGGTTGTATCTTGTAGATTTGTCACACATATGCTATGGAGGAGCGTTTTGCTTCACCCACTGACTTCCGAAACCCCTGTCTGGGCCTCCTTCTGCTAAACATTCCCACACTGATCAGGATGTTCACTCTCTAGGTAGAGGAAGTCTGTGGGCTGGTGTGTCTGCGTTATGAACTCATGGGGTTTCCCTGATTCTCTCACAAGTAGGCCATTGGTGGATTTGGGGGCTCATTCTTGAGAAGCTGCTTGGCCATGGCTTGGCCTTTCTAAAGAGTGTGTGTGTGTGTGTGTGTGTGTGTGTGTGTGTGTGTGTGTGTGTGTGTGTGTGTGTGTGTGTGTGTGTGTGTGTGTGTGTGTGTGTGTGTGTGTGTGTGTGTGTGTGTGTGTGTGTGTGTGTGTGTGTGTGTGTGTGTGTGTGTGTGTGTGTGTGTGTGTGTGTGTGTGTGTACTTACGTTTCCACTACTGATAGTGTACAGAAGGCGTTTGAGTGAAGTCAAAATCAGTGGAGGTCACATGACTGCTGACCAGATGTGGATGTTATATTGGTGCTGAGTTGGGTGATGGGTGTCTCACACACACACACACACTCCCCGACTCAGAGGGGAGGACACAAACTTCCTGACTCAGAGGGGAGGACACACACTCTCTCCAGACTCAGAGGGGAGGACACACACTCTCCCCGACTCAGAGGGGAGGACACACACTCTCACTGCCTCAAAGAATGAGTGAGGAGAGACTAGAATGTCTCCTCTGACTAGCTGTTGGATATCCTAGTTATGTAATGCTTTTCCATTTGGGGGTTTGGTAAACTGCTGAGTTCCCAAATAATCCTCTTATCACAGACCCCCAGACACAGTTACTGGAGTGTACAACAGGAAATCACAATCTCTAGACACCGTTACTGGAGTGTACAACAGGAAATCACAATCTCTAGACACCGTTACTGGAATGTACAACAGGAAATCACAATCTCTATAGACACAGTTACTGGAGTGTACAACAGGAAATCACAATCTCCATAGACACCGTTACTGGAGTGTACAACAGGAAATCACAATCACTATAGACACAGTTACTGGAGTGTACAACAGGAAATCACAATCTCCATAGACACCGTTACTGGAGTGTACAACAGGAAATCACAATCACTATAGACACAGTTACTGGAGTGTACAACAGGAAATCACAATCTCCATAGACACAGTTACTAGAGTGTACAACAGGAAATCACAATCCTGTGGAGTTTCCTCAACACTGTCTGGCAGTCTTTGATGTTATCTTTTGATAGTTTTGAAACACAGCATTAGTCTCATATTAAAGGTGATGAACGGTGGTGGTTGTAAAGGGTTGTTTTGGAGATTATTTCAGCCTTATGGACCTGGAAGACTGATTATCTAAAGAACCATAATGTGTGTGTGGTCTAATGTCAGTGGATCCGCTCGTGAGCTGAACCAGAAGCGGTCTCGGGTCATTTAGCACAACTATTATCTAAAACACACAAGATCAAAACATACCTCAAACATAAAGTTCACGCTTGAACTGTATCCCACAGGAAGTTGTTGAAATTTGTCCATTTTTATCCACTGAGAATTCCCAAATGGTTCAACAAAATATAGAACGGTTTCGTGAACCATAATGTTTTCTCCTATGGGGATACCTTTCATATCTTAAAATGCCTTGTCTTCGCAACTATGGTGAACAGGTTGGAGTTGAGTTGGAACATTTTTATGGGGAACTGGTCAACGGGCACTTCAGAAAGTATACTGTCATAACATTTATCTAAATGAGGTTTTGAACATGTTGTGTTGGTGCACACGTTTGACTTATCAAGGCCTAGCTGTCTGACCCCGGGACGTCCATAAAATGTCTGAGGAATGTGATGAAACCAAGTGGTTTGGAAACACGAGGGTTAAGTTTCAGGGTCACTCAATCCAAATGAGTCATCAGTGACCTCATCTCAAACCATTTCAAGAGCCAATCAGCACACTCGTAGGCCGAGGGGAAAACTGAAGCGGGTCAGAGGTAAGTTAAGCCTCCGGTGCTGGACTTACTGGAGCAGTTGTTTCTCCTGTTTCACCATCTGTATTGAGGGCAGTTGTTCCGCTGTCTCCTCTGGCCAGCACCCTACACAAGTGCCCGCTTCAGACAGGGAGAAACGACAGTGTTCATGGGCCGACCCAATAGGAAGGTGGACTGCTGGAGTAGCACACTGCTAGCAGCCAGCTGGATCTCTATACTGTAGTGACGTGTGTCATCTGTCCTGGTCCTACTTATCTCCCTCCAGGTTCTACTCAGCTGAGATCATCTGTGGCCTTCAGTTTCTGCACTCCAAAGGGATAATATACAGGTAAACTGGGAATGGAATTATCCTGCCTGCCATTTCTTCTATGATTTATTATATCTCTGTTCTCCGACCAGTCTTTCACCTGTCTTCCTGGCTGGTTTTGGCCTTTCTTTAATGTTTTGGTCTCTGTTCTCAGAGACCTGAAGTTGGACAACGTGATGTTAGATCACACTGGACATGTGAAGATTGCCGACTTTGGCATGTGTAAGGAGAACGTGTTTGGGGAGAACCGGGCCACGACCTTCTGTGGGACACCTGACTACATTGCTCCAGAGGTCTGAAATGGCACCCTGTTACTTCTTTAGAACCCAACTTTTGATGAGAGCCAGACAAATGTGAACCAAAAAATTATTAATAATTAAAATCTGCTAGTGTCGCATTATGATGATGTCACTGTGTGTGTGTGCTTCTGTCTCTTGACATCCCTTGTAGATTCTGCTGGGTCAGATGTACTCCTTTTCCGTGGACTGGTGGTCTTTTGGGGTGCTGCTCTATGAGATGCTGATTGGCCAGTCACCGTTTCATGGTGATGATGAGGACGAGCTGTTTGAGTCTATCCGCATGGACACGCCCCATTACCCTCGCTGGATCACCAAGGAGGCCAAGGACCTGATGGAGAACGTATGTGTGACCCCACCCTACGCAGTCCCGGTTCTGCCTGAGAGTCTGTCTCACCCTGTGTTTATTCCGTGGTTGTAATAATGCCAATGTTGTCTATAAGTGAGAGGGCCTCAGTCAGAGCCCGTACTGATTAAATGAACAGTCACTGTTCTGCCTGAGAGTCTGTCTCACCCTGTGTTTATTTGTATCTTTTACTCACTGTTTCTCTGCTATTTCTTTGCAGCTGTTTGAAAGAGATTCCGCTCGAAGGCTAGGCATTGTGGGTAATATCCGTGCCCACCCCTTCTTTGCGAGCATCAGTTGGACTGCCCTGGAGAGGAGGGAGGTGGAGCCTCCCTTCAGACCCAAAGTGGTACGGTTTAGGAATTTGGTTTTATTGTACTGGTTGAAATAATATGGCAACCATAAAACAACACATTTGGGGCAGATACGATAGAGACTAGAGTCTGTCACTGATTGCCCTTCATGTAAACTACAGTTCAACAGTTTGGGCGTCGCTCAGAAATGTCCTGTTTTTAGAGAAGCCAATTTATTGTCCATTACAATTACCAAATTATCAAATTGATCACAAATACAGTGTAGACATTGTTTATGTGGTAAATAGTATATATTGTAGCTGGTAAAAGCTGATGGTTTTTAAAGGAATATCTACATATGTGTACGGAGGCCCGTTATTAACAACCATCAAGATTATAATTTTAAAAGCATTATTGATCATTAGAGAACACTTTTGGATTAATGAAACAATCTCAAAATGGCCTTCAACATTCAATTGTTTCTGAAACTCGTCAGTCTATTCTTGTTTTGAGATATGAAGGCTATTCCATGTGAGAAATTGCTAAGAAACTGAAGATCCTGTTCCAACACTCTGTACTAGTACCTTCACAGAACAGGGCAAGCTGGCACTAACTATAGTAGAAAGAGGTACACAACTGAGAAAGAGGACAAATACTTTAGAGTTTAAGAAACTGACACCTCAAATGTCCAAAACTGGCAGCTTCATAAAATATTACCCCTCAACACATCAATCTCTACCGGCTATATTTATTATTCAAACTAATTTTAGGAAATAACATGGACATTTCTTACCCCAACCATTTGAACAATATCTTTGTGCTGATAATTAATTGACATATCTTACCTGTCAATCACAGAAAGCACCCAATGACTGCAGCAACTTCGACCGTGAGTTCCTCAGCGAGAAGCCCCGCCTTTCCCATGGCGACAAGAACTTCATGGATTCCATGGACCAAACAGCGTTCGCTGGCTTCTCTTTCATCAACCCCGAGATGGAGATACTTCTGGAAAAGTGATCAAGGAGCCTCTCAGCCTGGGGCCATGCCAGTGGTTATCCGTGATATCCTGGGTCAAACCCTGGGTCATATCCTGGGTCAAACCCTGGGTCATATCCTGGGTCAAACCCTGGGTCAAACCCTGGGTCAAACCCTGGGTCATATCCTGGGTCATATCCTGGGTCAAACCCTGGGTCAAACCCTGGGTCAAACCCTGGGTCATATCCTGGGTCATATCCTGGGTCATATCACCCTGTTGTATTTGTGTCATTTGTCAAAGTGTCCTCGGTCACATGATCAAACCTTCAATATGAGGAAGCTGTTCTATTTTATGTATCTGTCAGGGAATCACTGTCTACTTGGGTACGTGCTTTAGAAATGTTTAGGTTAACTTATACAGGAATGGGTTTCTGTTGTACAGCTGAGTGTTATAGTTTGTTTGCATGCTAGAATGTTCCGATGCTTGTGGTGTGGCCCGCTTGCTTTAAATCTATTGTTTAAAACCGCGCTAACTGATCTAGGAAAAGCTGAAATGCAACCAGAAATGAACTGGAAGTACGTCAAACTAAGACTGGTGGGGTTTGTTTTCCCCCAAGAATTTGTCAAGAGAATATTGAAATTTTTTAAATTTTTACAATTTACATACATGTATACTGCGCTAATACTTACTATGTGTACTAGTTTTAATCAATCAATTGTTTTAATCAATCAATGTGCTTGTATTTTCTGTTCATGGGATTTACTTTCTTGTTTTCTCAGGTGCATGTAATAGCAATGCAATTCTAACAATTTAAAAATAATCGTGTTTCACACAATTTGCAGTTAGCCTGCTAATTGGCTAATTTGTAGTCTAATGAGGCAATAACATGTAATGAGTTTTGACTTTCCAAGACTGATCATTTTTACAAACTATCATGGGTTGAAGTGGGTTAGGTCTGCCTATCTATGGCCCCAGTCATGTTTGCGTTCCTCATTTGATATTTCAGTGGATGCAGTGAAGGCCACAGTCAAACCTCAGATAAACAATGTGATTTATTTAGCATTATATATTTATTTTCACAGGCCTAGAAGGCAGTTGCTAAAGTAAAATATTAATTTATATATACTGTATATATATGTGCTATAACAGCTATATATATATATATATATATATATATATATATATAGCTGTTCTCTGCATGACGATAGGGATGATTTTCTGTTTGAGAAACATGCTAATGACTGGTAGCCATTATCAACTATTAGCTGGTAGCATAGCTATAATATAGTAATTGATGGTTGTACATTTTTAGCTGTAAAGCACTGGATTGATTACAAAAACATAAACATATGTGGTTGACATCTATATAAGTGTCTGATTTTTACCTGGTTCAACGTAGAAACAAATATGTGTCGCTACAAAATAGTAGGCTGAAAATACACATTTATTTTTCTTTCCAGAACACAGAGTGGCTTGACAGTATTCAATGAAAAAAACAAAATTGTTGTTAGCGTGATAGGTTACGAAACTTAACATAAAAACGTATATAGTTAGTTTCTGCAGCATTTCTTAGATCAGGTCACAAGGTTTCAATGAAATAAAATGAATGAAACTTTTAGTTTAATTTCTGTGTGTGTGTGTGTGCAACCTCTGAATGTTTGTCCCATATCATTGAAAGAATAGATTTTGTTATTCTATAATTGAATAGAGTTTTCCAATCTGTGCTTTTGGTGTGTTTTTCTGGTCAGTTGGTCTTTGGGCCATGTAGTGTTAAGACGAATAAATGACTGAGCAACAGGTATTCCTGGTCTTTCATGTAACCACATCTAGGACAGAGAAGGATTGGGTGTGACTGAATATTGTGTATGATGCATTTACATGTATGTAATTGTCTTTTCTATGATTGATCTGTTTGTATATTGGTGTAGCCTGTATATTATTGGTGCAGTGAGGATGTGCTTTTTTACTGTCCCCATCTTTTACGTATTAATAAAAAATCATCAACTTAGTGTGTGATGTTTTAGAAACAACCAGGTCTTTGTGAAGAACATATTAGTAAGATAATACACACCTTTGTTTTGTGTATATTGGGAATTGGTACTTACAATGGGCACAGCTGAAAATGGATTAGTGTACATTCTGGCCAGACCTGTTTTTCTGGATTTTGTTGAAACAAAATGTTATAATGACTGTATAATTGTGCTTTAAGTTCTGAAATATCTCCCATTTCCAGTGACCAGAATTAAAGTTTTATAAAAATGTCACATAATGATCCCTGAATGGGTTTGGGGGCTTAGTCAATTAATATGGTTGCCGTTTCTTGTCACGATCAAGCAGCAACTTGTATGGTCTTACATGCCTATGAGTTCAATTGGGGTAGAAGTTATGAGACTGTGACTCTTCCAGTGTGCAAGAATTCTCCTTTTCGTCCTGCATGAACAAACAATGTGATCAGAAACAGATCGATGTTGGATGTGCTTTAAAAGACACTGTAGACGTATATCTCAACATCGACTGTCTTGAGTTTGCTGGTAGTTGCTGCAATGAACCGTTCATTATGTATTGGATATTACAACATTTGGAGGACACCATGTCCAAATAACACCATCCTACCCATAGCTTTAAACCAATTCCATAGCCATATGGCACGAACAGCCATATATAGTTTCATCTGGGAGGAAAGCGTCTCACAATGCACAGCAATTAAGCAAATGTACCACTAATTGTGGCATAGAAATGTATAATATAGAAATGTTGACTTTTTCAAAAGTCTGTTTCTTCATGCACTCAATATAAAGCTTGTCAGCGGATGGGAACATAAAGTGCTCTGTCATCTCTGACTGTGGAAACCTCACACTGATCTTCAAGCATCATGGATTCTGTGCCTCTCCACTCTTGCTCCAGACTCTGGGAACTTGATTTCCAAAAGCTCCCTGTGAGTAGTGGCTCTTGATTCACTGACTCCAGCCTCAGTCCACTCCCTGTGAGTGGTGGCTCTTGATTCACTGACTCCAGCCTCAGTCCACTCCCTGTGAGTAGTGGCTCTTGATTCACTGACTCCAGCCTCAGTCCACTCCCTGTGAGTAGTGGCTCTTGATTCACTGACTCCAGCCTCAGTCCACTCCCTGTGAGTAGTGGCTCTTGATTCACTGACTCCAGCCTCAGTCCACTCCCTGTGAGTAGTGGCTCTTGATTCACTGACTCCAGCCTCAGTCCACTCCCTGTGAGTAGTGGCTCTTGATTCACTGACTCCAGCCTCAGTCCACTCCCTGTAAGTTGTGGCTCTTGATTCACTGACTCCAGCCTCAGTCCACTCCCTGTGAGTAGTGGCTCTTGATTCACTGACTCCAGCCTCAGTCCACTCCCTGTAAGTTGTGGCTCTTGATTCACTGACTCCAGCCTCAGTCCACTCCCTGTGAGTGGTGCCTCTTGATTCACTGATTCCAGCATCAGTCCACTCCCTGTGAGGGGTGGCTCTTGATTCACTGACTCCAGCCTCAGTCCACTCCCTGTGAGTGGTGCCTCTTGATTCACTGATTCCAGCATCAGTCCACTCCCTGTGAGTGGTGGCTCTTGATTCACTGATTCCAGCATCAGTCCACTCCCTGTGAGGGGTGGCTCTTGATTCACTGATTCCAGCATCAGTCCACTCCCTGTGAGGGGTGGCTCTTGATTCACTGACTCCAGCCTCAGTCCACTCCCTGTGCAGCTCCCCCAAGTTCTCTAATCTGCTTTGCTTGACAATCCTCTCAAGGGTGCGGTCATCCCTGTTGCTTGTGCACCTTTTTCTACCACACTTTTCCTTTCCAGACACATTTCCATGAATATGCTTTGATACAGGACCCTGCCAACAGCCAGCCCTTTTAGTAATGACCTTCTGTGGCTTATCCTCCTCCTAGGGTGTCAATGAGTGTCTTCTGGACAACTGACAAGTCAACAGTCTCCCCTGTGACTGTGGTTATGTGCACTGATCCAGACTGAGATTAAAGGCTCAGGAAACCTTTGAAGGTGTTTTGATAAGTGTCCGTTTGTTGATGAGAGCTCGACTCCGGTCGACATTTTTGTATTACATATTATTTATTTTAATATTTAAATTAGACAAAAATAGGGTTAGGTTTACATTGCATATAAACACTAAACGTCTACTTATACGATCAGTTGGAAACTGAACTGTATATAAGATTAAAATGTAATCAATCGTATGATTTCAGCTGTTAAGAATTCATGTGTGATCTGCTGGAAGGAAGGTCGATTGGTCTGAAGTTAGACAAAGGTGTCCAGTTACTAAATTCGACCCTCATGAAAAGGTTATATGTTTTGGTTTTGTCTTGAGGCCTTGGTTGTACAGAAGACATAGCAGGCTTGTTGTTTCACTAACAACAAAGTGTCCAGTAACTATAGACTACAGTTAAAAATCTGTATTTTTCTATGTTTTCTAAGCAACTTCTGCTCCATTTATCAAACGTGGAACAGATGAAAAATGCAAGAGTGCTGTTGAATTAACAGAAGTCCAAAAGTGTAGGAACGTACATCTATGTTTGTTTAATTTAATTCATGTAATTATTTTTCTCTGTGATGTCATTATTGTGCTGCTCATTTTTTACGGACCAATGTTGAGTTAAATCAGTTTTAAAATGCCCACTTGTGTGTTTATTTCTGAAATAGAAAAACATTGCAAGGTGTATTCATGGACATAGAGTTAGCACGCCGCCTACTGGCCACATGTATAATGTACACGTGGCCCTTACGTTGTATTAGTGACGTAATGACGTTTCATGTACGGAAGTCGAGTGTTTGAATCAAGCCGAAAGTAGTCGTATCTGCAACTTGACACAAGGCACAACAATTGCAACAGTACATCTTTTTTACATGATGCACGTCACTTGAATTTCAGATTTTCTCCATTTCACCTTTCACAATCTAGAGAGACATTGTCCCTGTAGGAGGACACGCATTTTCACGATGAGTACCCAAGATGTGTTGAAGAATGCCTCTACCCTTGCATCATACAATGTCTTACTTCAGGTAAAACAACTAGCTATTATACCGGTCTGTGTCGTACTTCCGTTTGTACCTGACGGCAATCAACTCCCTTTGGAAGTGACAGATAGAGCATATATTTGTGTTATGTTTAAAGTATATAGCATTGATTCGAATAGTGTGCATGTTGTAAGACCAATTGCAAAATTTTTAAATGGAAGAAAATATCAGAGATTGTATTAACAAAAGTTCCCAATTGTCAGAGGCTGGTGATTTTATAGAAAAAATGCATTGCTTTCATACCATATAAATATGCTCATGATTCCTTGTTTTTTTAGGTGATGTTTCGTGTGCTCACTTTTTTGTTAAACGCTTTCACACTGCGCTTCGTATCCAAAGAGCTGATTGGCGTGGTCAATGTCAGGTAAGACACATTTATTCTGATGAACGTTCCACACACCGCCCGATGCTCTGTCTGAACCTGCAGTCAATCAACCGTGTGGGTGCTTGCAGGTTGACGCTGCTGTATTCCACGTTGGTATTCTTGTCCAGAGAGGCCTTTCGGAGAGCCTGTTTGAGCGGCGGGACAGATCACAACTGGAGACAAGTCATCAACCTGCTATGGCTGACGTGAGTGAAACAACCAGGTATCTAGATACTACTGGTAATGTTAGGTCCTGTCAGAGCAGTGAGGTGTGTGTGTGATACCCCAGGTTGCCACTGGGTGTGCTGTGGGCTTCTCTCCTGGTCTGTGTGTGGCTGTGGCTTCTGGAGGCGCCTGATCCTCAGACCATCCCTCACTATGGACCTGCTGTGGGGCTCTTTGCCCTGTCAGCACTGCAGGAGCTGCTGGCTGAGCCTCTCTGGGTCCTGGCTCAGGCCCACATGTTTGTCCGATTGAAGGTGGTCGCTGAGAGCCTGGCCATGGTGGCTAAGTGCGTTTTGACAGTGGTGCTGGTGGTCTCTGTTCCTCAATGGGGACTCTACATCTTCTCAGCTGCCCAGGTACATCAGCTAATCACCAAACAATTATATAATATCTGTCTGTTTTGTGTATTTACCTGCATACATAGGTAGCAGTCAGAGGGTTGTGTTAGTATGTATAAATTAGCACAGGTGGACATTTTACTACATTCAACCCTTATTAGTCTCTGTGGAATCGGCCAATGAGTTAACAGCTCTAACTTGCCCCTCCTGTCTAGCTGGTTTACACAGGGTTCCTGGTACTGGTCTACGTTGTCTACTTCCTGCATTTCCTCGGCTCTGAGGAGGCCAACAGGAAGCTGTTTCCCCTGCAGCGTATGGCAGATCTGCTGCCTTCCAGAGTGGAGGGAAAGGTAACATCACAACCACACTAAACTAGGATATGGTTCACATGATGGCAAGTGATTGACTGATAGGTTCATGCATTTAGTAATTAATTTATCCAAAATCTACATTAAGTACCAACAGTGTGCGCTATAACGTTGTCCCATTGTGTGTGTGTGTGTGTGTCCCTAGCCTGTGATTGACTGGATGCTGGCCAGGCTGACATGGAGCTTTTTCAAGCAGTCCTTTCTGAAGCAGATTTTGACAGAAGGTGAACGCTACGTCATGACGTTCCTCAACGTGCTGAATTTCGGGGAGCAGGGTGTGTATGACATCGTCAACAACCTGGGATCTATGGTGGCCCGATTCATCTTCCTCCCCATCGAGGACAGTTTCTACGTCTTCTTCGCTCAAGTCCTGACGAGGGGGCAGCGCGTCAGGCAACAGAAGCAGGTCAGAGTCTGAAGTCTAGAAGCTCAATGCTTCAAAGTAGAACTTTGAGTTTGAGAGAAAAGAGTGTGGTTAGAGAAACAGGGCAAAACTCCAAGCCTTTTATTAAATAAGACTTACATATTAAAAAAAAAATATTTTGAGAGCCCAGTTGACAAAACATGTGTAAGATGCATACTTTCAGATTTGTGGATAATTGTTAGCAGCCAATGACAACTCAAATTGTCTGACACGCCCGCGTGCATGTGCTGCATTGATAACGCTTGCTGATTGGTCTGCAGGAGGAGGTTGCCATAGCAGCTGAGGTTCTAGAGTGTCTGCTGAAGCTGGTTCTTGTGATTGGTCTGATCATTGCAGTGTTTGGATACGCATACTCTCACCTGGCTCTGGACCTGTATGGGGGACCTCTACTGAGCAGTGGTGCAGGTGAGTCAACATTATAAAGGAGCAGTGATCCAATACCTGAAGATGCATCTACTGATGTGTCTGTTGTGTTGGATGTGAGTGGTTGTGTGTAATGATGTGTCTGTTGTGTTGGATGTGAGTGGCTGTGTGTAATGACGTGTCTGTTGTGTTGGATGTGAGTGGCTGTGTGTAATGATGTGTCTGTTGTGTTGGATGTGAGTGGCTGTGTGTAATGACGTGTCTGTTGTGTTGGATGCGAGTGGCTGTGTGTAATGATGTGTCTGCTGTGTTGGATGTGAGTGGCTGTGTGTAATGACGTGTCTGTTGTGTTGGATGCGAGTGGCTGTGTGTAATGATGTGTCTGTTGTGTTGGATGTGTGTAATGACGTGTCTGTTGTGTTGGATGTGAGTGGCTGTGTGTAATGATGTGTCTGTTGTGTTGGATGTGAGTGGCTGTGTGTAATGATGTGTCTGTTGTGTTGAATGTGAGTGGCTGTGTGTAATGATGTGTCTGTTGTGTTGGATGTGAGTGGCTGTGTGTAATGATGTGTCTGTTGTGTTGGATGTGAGTGGCTGTGTGTAATGACGTGTCTGTTGTGTTGGATGTGAGTGGCTGTGTGTAATGACGTGTCTGTTGTGTTGGATGTGAGTGGCTGTGTGTAATGATGTGTCTGTTGTGTTGGATGTGAGTGGCTGTGTGTAATGATGTGTCTGTTGTGTTGGATGTGAGTGGCTGTGTGTAATGATGTGTCTGTTGTGTTGAAGGTCCCAGTCTGTTACAATGCTACAGTTGCTATGTTCTACTTCTGGCTGTTAATGGAGTGTCGGAGTGCTTTGTCTTCGCTTCCATGAGTAAAGAAGAGGTTGACAGGTGAGACAGGGCAGGCTAACACACACACACACATACACACACACACACACACACACACCCTAACACAATAATTCTAATGGAACGACTCTTATACAGCCATGTTACTGTTATTTATAAATGTTCTGTGTTATATGTTATTCCAAGCATTTGACCAGTAAATCTCTGGTTTGCCTGCAGATATAACCTGGTGATGCTGGCCCTGTCAGTCTCCTTCCTGCTCCTGTCATACATGTTGACCTGGTGGGCTGGGGCCGTGGGCTTCATCCTGGCTAACTGTCTGAACATGGGGCTGCGTATCTCACACAGCCTGCTCTACATCCACCGCTACTTCCTGTCTAGCCAGTGGACGCCACTCCACGGCCTCAGGCCCTCCCCTTTGGTCCTGCTGGCCCTGGGTCTCAGCGCGGTTCTCACGTCCCTGTCTGAGGTAGCATAAGTAATCTAGTCTTCCATCTCACTCACCTGCGTATCATCCAGTCACACTCGCCTCATTGTTTCTGTCTCTCACACAAATGGGAGGATATATACATTTGTAGGCAGTATTTATGTTTTATACGTACAGACAATACTGAGCCAGGTAGCCTTATTTTCCATGTTCTGCTGATATACCGATTTACCTGACTTTCATCTGTGCTCTCTGTTGTTTCAGGGTTTGTTCTGTTGTGATGGAGGATGGTTTCTGAGGCTGGCCCACATTGCTGTTGGTGCTGGGTGTCTACTGGGTGTTATGGTCACTGTCTTTCTCACTGAGACCAAACTTGTTCAGTTTGTCCAGACTCAGATGTTATCTCGCTATGGGAAGAAACACACTTAAACCTTTCAAGCTCAATAGAGTTTTTGACCTACAGGACCTGCCAGATATGAAGAGAGAGATAGGATATAGAATAGCTGAAGGCCAGAGAGAGCTGATAAGAGTGACAAGTAGGGGAATGAGGACAGTGCTGCTATTCAAATAAACCAGTGTGTAAGACAGAATGAGTGGGTGTGATGGTGTGCAAACGTGTGCAAACATTTTTACTTGCTTAACTTGGATGTTAACTCCCAAACTGCAGTTAAATATTAACTTAGCAGTCAACTGTTGCAGGACAGTGGAGAGGAGAACATTATGGAAGATGATAAGGTGGAGGACTCTGAACTGTCAGAGGAACTCCCCCTTTCTTTCTCTCACCCAGGCTGCTGGGTTTGAGTCCTGTATTATGGCTAAGCAGGAGACGGAGCTGACCCTAAACTTGGAATGTTGCTGCTTCCTGGCCAATTATCCTGGAATCTTACACAAAAACATCATGTTTCAAAGGCCCATAGCATTAACTGTTTATCGTATGCTAGACATTTTCAGGGAAAGTATATTACTAATGAATAAAGATGCTATGTTTTTATATAGAGTTTATATGTTATTTTTCAAAGTGGATGCTGCGAGTGTGAAACTGAATGGGATTTTTTGGTATTACTGTTGTTCTTCAGCTACTTGCCAGCTCATCGCAAATCGAGGGAAATAGTGAATAATCTACAATGTTGAATTCTTATAAGACTTAAGACTTATAACACTTTTGATAATTAGAACACTTGTAATACTTTAATCCTGCACCATCAACTCATTGTGTCATTTGGTATGTTGGTTTTTACACTACAGCGTGCACGCCACAACATGCATCAGTTTCCCCTGTTATGCAGGACTTTGGGTTCTGCTTACGCTCTCTTCCTGTGAGACTGGGTGTGCTCTTATGTTAGGAAGTAGGTGTGGTAGAATATCAACAAACTATTATTGCCTGACCGGAACCGTTGGCACTATTTCCATGATTTTGAAAGGACCCTGGTAATATCGACCTAAGATGTTTATGTCTGAACCTTGGACCTGCCCTCAGATTGTGCCATCAGATTGTGCCACTATATACACAGAGTTGGTGTTCTGTTACCAGCACTTTGCCAGCTCTGTTGTGCATGAGTTCTGCATCTCATTATAAAGCCAAATCATCACAGCCAGGGTTGCTGTCCTCCATGTCGTCTTTTGAATGTTATACTGGAGCTGTGTGTACTAGTCTGTCACTAGATGGGGTCCTTAGACTTAGATGACAGTTCTGGCACTTAACAGTGTCTCACTTCTAAAAGGGTTTTAATGATACACTATTGATACTTACGTTGCTACTTTATTACATTTTTTAATTAAATATCAGTCTGTTTTTTCATTCAGGTCTGTTATTAAATGTCTTTGGTAAGTTTCTTTCAAGTCTGCATTATTGATTACTTGACTGGTTCTTTGTTTTCGTTAAAAATATACAACCCATTTTAAATTTGATTTAGTGGACACTAGTATTAAGAGCAACACAGTGATAAGTGAATAATTTTTTCTAATGAGACTCCCCATGGGAATCAAATCCAGGACCGTGGCATTGCAAGCACCAAGCCATACCAACAAACTACAACAATTCTCATTGCTGTTATTTTTAAGGACATGTTTTGGTTAAATAAGAAACAAGAGAAAATGAGGTGTTGAGCGGTAGACCGATATCTTATTGACTTACTCGTCCATGGGTAAAGCTGCATTCAAAGAATGCAGGACCGGTCCGTTCCAACTGAAGAGATTACATCATTCACTCCCAAAGAACAAACAGAACCAGAGAATGAGTGGGAGAAAATAAAAAGGGGCGGAGTCCACTGACCAACTGAGTCATCTACTGTGCAAGTGAACAGATTAATACTCCCCTGGAGAGTTACATGGTATGTGAGGCTGGGCTGAGAAAGAGACTTAAGAGACTGAGACGGAGCAGCAGTCATTCTACCAACATCCACACCACTTCAGTCAGTTATCATGTCACAGGTAAGAACACATGGCTGGGGAGGGAGATGTGACATCAGTGACAGATTTCTACTGTGTCCGTCCGCCTAGTAAACCTGGAGAATGTCTCTTCCCTCCAGCCTGAAGAGGGAGAAGAGGGTCAGCTGAAGCGTCCCGAGTTGAGCGCTGAGGATCTGATTGGAGCGAAGGATAACCTGGACTCCAAAGGGGAGCTGAAGGGCAAAACTATACAAGTGATGGAGGAATGCGGTAAGCAGTGTGACTTGTGTGGCTGTGCCTTTTGGGTTGTAGGGGAACAAATTTAAGGTTGAGAACAACCAAACACGGTATAAGGAACAATGCTGATGAACTACAGTGGAATTCCATGTAGAGGGGGCATGCCTTCCTGTGATTTAGTTTCCACTCCATATATGGCACAGCTAAAGGTGGTCAAGTAAGAGAGACTCGCTGAGCTGTCAAACACAATGAACGTGGAGTGTTTATACATATCCAGTGTCTGACCTAACAGTTTGGCTGTCGCTGACTTCACAGTGGATCTGTGTTGTGTTTACAGAGCGCATGGGTAAAGCTGCCCCGTCTGTGTTCAGTAACGTACGTTCAGGAGGAGAGACCGTCTTCAACAAGCCCCAAGCCCGACCAATCAGGAAGTAGCAGAGGCAGCACCACTACTTGTCATACTCCAGACTGGGCTGTGTTGAAAACTTCACAAAAGCAACATTATGGTCCAGATGGGCACTGATTATCTTCTAATAATAATAATTATAATGAAATTGGCTCTGAATAAGAGCATCTGCTATCAGACCGATATGTTAAAGTAAAAGCTTTAACCCTAATTGTTTCAGGATACTTACTGTCAAGGGGTTTACATCAACTAGCCTGTATTGGCTTTATTTAAGGTTTCTCTAGTTATTTAGAAGTAGACTTCGACATCATTCAGCTGTGTAGACGTTCATCGTCCCTAAGAGTTAGCTCTAGTTTTCAATGTTTGATCCGATAAGTTAAAGCAAAAAAAAAGAGTAATGTACATACTTTTCATGTTTTTATTAACTTAAATCTGAATGTAAGAAACAACTTGAAGAAGCTCTGAACAAGAGAATAAACAGATAAAAGAAAGAATAGAGTAACTTTATGCAAAACACAACAAGGGGAGAAGGCTGCCAAGACAATTACATTGGGGCGATGTGGAGAAGGTTGGGGAGATGTGGAGAAGGTTGGGGAGATGTGGAGATTGAAGGTAGTAGAAGGTTTACATCTTTATTTCATAAACTTGTGCTGCTGGTCCTGGAGGATCTTGGCGGAGGATTTGGCATCATAGAAGAGTTCGTTGATCTCCTCCACCTGCTCCCGCTCCACTCCTTCCTTCCCCTGGACTCTGCCTAACAGACTGGCTGGTGTCAGCAGCTGTGTGGCATACCTGACAGGAGGGGGTGAGTTAGTAAACACACCTGTGGAAGCCATGCTCACAGAGGAGGGTCACAGCCTGGTTTACTACACCAATACATGGCAATATCCATCCAGACCTTTTAGTTTCAGTTTCCAATAGTACCAAACATTTTATATCCTTATCATATTTGTCTAACTAACAGCATAGGGATCATAACATAATACAACTATAAACTCAGCTAACTTTGATACAAGCATTTCACAGCGAAACATAAACCACAGAAACTCTGCCACCCCCTAGTGGACATAATGGAAATGTTTGCCTCATGCCCAAGTATGAAATAGCAGCGGACCTCAAACTGTACTGGAACTAGAACCCGAACTAAGACTCGAACTAGGAACCCTATAGTGGGTTACCTTAGGGTGGTTTTGGTTCCAATCTCTGCCAGGTGACTGAGAGCTTCCTCACTTATGTTGATGCCCTCTGTCTGTGAACGGATTTTTATGATCTAAAGAGAAGACACACATAATCAGTTTCACTCCAAACCCACAACTTACCGAATACACCGGTGGAAATGGGCATATATGGAGAGATTGGACCGGACCGTAATAACAGATGGAGAGACGGGACCGGACCGTAATAACAAATGGAGAGACGGGACCGGACCGTAATAACAGAGATGGGACCGGACCGTAATAACAGACGGAGAGACGGGACCGGACCGTAATAACAGATGGAGAGACGGGACCGGACCGTAATAACAGATGGAGAGACGGGACCGGACCGTAATAACAGACGGAGAGACGGGACCGGACCGTAATAACAGACGGAGAGACGGGACCGGACCGTAATAACAGACGGAGAGACGGGACCGGACCGTAATAACAGACGGAGAGACGGGACCGGACCGTAATAACAGACGGAGAGACGGGACCGGACCGTAATAACAGACGGAGAGACGGGACCGGACCGTAATAACAGACGGAGAGACGGGACCGGACCGTAATAACAGACGGAGAGACGGGACCGGACCGTAATAACAATAATAGCAGAAGATATTTAAAAAGCTGTATATAAGAAATGTAACCAATGGTAACCACGGTGTCCATTTTTCTCAGCTTTTGTTAAATGATATGGGCCATGTACCACACATCTGATACATTACAAAAACTCTACCAACACAACTGGTAAAGCATATTATTCTTATCAGAGATAAACACACCTGCTTCATTTCCTGGGGTGTGTAGAGCATGGTGCGAATAATCATGACCCTGTCCAGCAGGTCGAGAGGAATGCCATGGGGAGAGCTGATGTCGTCTGTCCCCCTAAATAACACACACACACACGCTGCTTAACAGGGCTACATTAACTCCCAAAATCCCCTGACAACACATTCACCCACCATCACACACACACACAACACACCATCACCCCCACCCACCATCACACACCCCCAACCCAACCCTGACACACACCTGATGAGGCAGTTGCCCCGGTTAGAAGCGAACACTACGATCGGAGCGATGGTGCTCTCCAGGGCTCGGTGCAGGTAGGTGAAACACTCGATGTCCAGCATGTGGACTTCATCCACAAACAGCACCCCGGGAACCAGCTCAGCCACGCCCTGGTCAATGTAACGGTTCACCACCTTGTTGATCTCAGCCCGCAGCTTGTCTGATGGACAGGGGGGAGAATCAATGGGGAGCCATGAATCAGGAGCCAATCAAAAGACGAGGAGTCTTTCATTAACATCAGGTTAGGTTTTAAAGGGCACATGTTGAGATGGCACAACGTCACTTCGGTTGACCATAACTCTCTGAATCCTATACATCAGACTGTCTAACCAATGAGCACCCAAATTAACTAAAACATGTTATTTTATTAGTTGATACCTACGAGGGTTTTCAAATGGCACAAGATGGCATTTTATAGACATTGTAAAATAATTGATATTTATGAATAATCAGTCGTACCTGTGATCTCTGTCTTCTTGGGCTTCATCAGTTGTCCCATCATAGACAGAATGTCTTGACCTCCCTGCCAGGATAGAGAACACACTTTAACAACCACAGATGAAGTCCAGCAGCGTGCACCTCTGTATCTCCACGTCACAACGTGGGCAGTGTGTGGTCCAGTGCTAGCCATACGTACCTGAGGTCTAGCGTTGGCCACATCCAGGTCGTGAAGCGTGACGTCTTGAATTATCTCTTTTTTCTTGTGAACGTCTCCCTTGGGCAGCGGCACGTACTCTTCAGCCTCCAGGTCAAACTCTGTGGCAAATGTGTCACAGCGACCTTGTCTCTGCACACACACACACAATTTTTACGATTAATTTAAATCCAAAAAATCAAATTCCAGTAGGCCAAGCAGTATATATAGTATATGTATACAAAACAGCTTAACATAACCAACACAAGTCTGCTCTGATAGCAGTGGCTGTTAAGGCAAGAAACTGTGCTGGTATTCTAAAGAAGCCCCTCCCTCAGGCTTAACCCAGTGTATAAAATATCTAATGGATCATGGTCTACATACTACCGGACAACTAGATGGAATTTTGTTCGTATAACCTGTAACCTCCCATGATGAATAAACATGAGAATGTATAACCTGTAACCTCCCATGATGAATAAACATGAGAATGTATAACCTGTAACCTCCCATGATGAATAAACATGAGAATGTATAACCTGTAACCTCCCATGATGAATAAACATGAGAATGTATAACCTGTAACCTCCCATGATGAATAAACATGAGAATGTATAACCTGTAACCTCCCATGATGAATAAACATGAGAATGTATAACCTGTAACCTCCCATAATGAATAAACATGAGAATGTATAACCTGTAACCTCCCATGATGAATAAACATGAGAATGTATAACCTGTAACCTCCCATAATGAATAAACATGAGAATGTAAAACATGTATCCTTCCATTATGAATAAACATGAGAATGTAAAACATGTATCCTTCCATTATGAATAAACATGAGAATGTATAACCTGTAACCTCCCATGATGAATAAACATGAGAATGTATAACCTGTAACCTCCCATGATGAATAAACATGAGAATGTATAACCTGTAACCTCCCATGATGAATAAACATGAGAATGTATAAGAATGAATAAACATGAGAATGTATAACCTGTAACCTCCCATAATGAATAAACATGAGAATGTAAAACATGTATCCTTCCATTATGAATAAACATGAGAATGTAAAACATGTATCCTTCCATTATGAATAAACATGAGAATGTATAACCTGTAACCTCCCATGATGAATAAACATGAGAATGTATAACCTGTAACCTCCCATGATGAATAAACATGAGAATGTATAACCTGTAACCTCCCATAATGAATAAACATGAGAATGTAAAACATGTATCCTTCCATTATGAATAAACATGAGAATGTAAAACATGTATCCTTCCATTATGAATAAACATGAGAATGTATAACCTGTAACCTCCCATGATGAATAAACATGAGAATGTATAACCTGTAACCTCCCATGATGAATAAACATGAGAATGTATAACCTGTAACCTCCCATGATGAATAAACATGAGAATGTATAACCTGTAACCTCCCATAATGAATAAACATGAGAATGTAAAACATGTATCCTTCCATTATGAATAAACATGAGAATGTAAAACATGTATCCTTCCATTATGAATAAACATGAGAATGTAAAACATGTATCCTTCCATTATGAATAAACATGAGAATGTAAAACATGTATCCTTCCATTATGAATAAACATGAGAATGTAAAACCTGTATCCTTCCATTATGAATAAACATGAGAATGTAAAACCTGTAACCTCCAATGACGAATAAACATGAGAATGTAAAACCTGTATCCTTCCATTATGAATAAACATGAGAATGTAAAACCTGTATCCATTTCTCATTGGTTGTTCCAAACCCCCTTCTTTTCTGCTCAGGAGCTTGACATTACGTGTGGTGTTAAAGCATCGCCACCTTCTCACTACACAATTCCCCCAATTCCTTTTGCAATATGTACACAGACAGCAAATCCTAAGCCAATCCAATCAGAAGAGGTCAAGTGAACAGAACTAGTGCCAGTCACTTAAATGGGGAATCAGTGAAAGTGACAAGAAGGAAAGCAGTTTTCTGATTGGACTAAACTTGAAAAGAAAAGGGCAGGGCATGAAAGAGGCGAGGCACAGGATGAAAGAGGGTAAGACAGGGTCCTCCTGGAACTGTCAACAGCAACAAATGTAAAGAGCACACCTCCCCCACCCCATCAGCCCAACCCACCCGCACTGATTAAAGAAGCCGTCAACACAGGCATCAGCACAGGCATCCGCACAGGCCACGAGGCCAAAAAGAGCAGAGGACAGATGGACTGATAATGGGAATAAAACCCCAGGGGGACGAAGAGGTGCAGGAATGAAAAAGGTTCTCCAGGATACAGTAAAGTGGACTGACTTATGCTGGTATGAAAGAAAACAGATCACAGCCTAAAGTACAGCGTTCTTTACGTGTTTCTCCAATGTTGAAGTTACAACCGGCAGTTCCCTCTGGGTTCGGGAGAGTAGAAGCTCATGTCAAGCACCATCTGTTACATGCTAAGCCAAGTAGCTTCATGATGCTATAATCACATCATCGGTTTCTTGGCCAGGCATGTCAACCAACTAAAACCGGGACTGAAACCGGGGACTTAAATAGCAATTTGTAGTTGTCACTTTGTGCCACAGAATACTTTGTGTAAAAGTACTTTGAACCGTTTGTGTCACTGTAAATGTGTAGTTTCTGTACAATAGACTTTCTGAAGAAACAGTAATAGCTGGAAAGACACTAATACCTTAACGGCACCACTGTTTGCTTCAATATAGATGACATCTCCGGCCTCCACCCGTTCCTTCTGAAGGCTTTCATAGATACTGGGGTCCAGCTACACACAATGAAAAGAAAGACACATACAGTGAGACACATGTTACTGTTAGACCAAGCTCTATGTGTGCCCTTCAGGAGACTGAAGTTGTATACTACATAGTAATCTACAGCTAGCTTTAAGAGGCTATCACTTGATCCTACACTACTGTCCAAGGCAAACTCCCTCATGCCTTCCCACTCATGCCTGACCTTCAGCTGCTTGGTGCCCTTGCCGGTCTTCAATCCGATGATGACATGGCTAATGGTCTTCCCATAACCACCCATGGGGTTCTCCGTCTCACAGGGGGTCAACTCAGTCACCTCACCCTCATACACCTCCTTAGTTTCTTTAATTCGCAGGCCTGGGGGAGAAAGTCCAGAGTCGGACACACACACACACTGAATGAAGCTTTTATTCTGCATAAGACCATAACTGGTAAAGCAGGTCAAATATTTGGTCTACCTGGTTGATAATGAATTAGAAAATGTGTGTGTGTGTGTGAGTACAGTGCATGTAATGTGACTACACTGTAGCCCTTGTTCCCTCTGCATACAGCCCCTCTGTATGAGTGACACACAGGTGCCTGGGCACTAGAACAGTCAGGGGGTGAAGCCACGCTTCAGAGGGAGAGTACATCTGTCAGAGTGCTCCTATCTGGAGGGTGTCGACAGACTCAGAATGTGCCCCACCCTCTCCCTCTATCTGAACGCTTATCTGCCCCCCCACCCAGGGGACCCCAGTCTGAAGCTAAGCTCCATTTCCGTCTCTGCGACAGGTAATGTCAACAGTCCAACAACCCCAGTACTGCTGAAGGACTGCCCTCTACGGTGTCAACAGCCACACCATCCCCTCCCTTAGCTTCTCAGCCAAGTATGAGGAACACTGGCACTGCCATATATTCAAACAGCGGTGGAGCAAGTGAATGAATGGTGCAGCAACCAGGACTGTGTGTGTGTTTGATCTAGTCATGTGTCCCTGCATGGTGTATAACCCTCACCTATGGCCCTCCTAAAGTTCTCCATGAGCACCTCTGTTTTCTTGATCTCAGAAGAGTAGACCTCACTGCCCACCATGGGGCAGAAGGGCACCTTGTTGCCCAGCTCCTGTGCCATAGCTAAAGCTAGGGCGGTCTGCAAGGGGAGAGAGATTGGCCGGTCAAAGTCTATAAAGGTCGGGTATCCTTTCTATTACTGTGGAGGACATGGGACACATTGTGGCATCAGACAAATTTATGAGAATTAGGTTGGGGTTTCATTGACGTGCGCAGGAAGACTGTTTACCTTTCCGGTGCCGGGAGGTCCAGCCAGTAAAACTGCCCTTCCTGACATCTTCTTTGATCGGATCAGTTCAACAATAATACCACAAGCCTGTGTAAACAGGAGAATACGTTATAAAATAGACAAAAATAACTATTCAGATAAATAAATACGGTGCATACACCTACATTAATAACTAAACCGAGGCCTAATGAGTGACTAGGTAAACAAACCCAGGATCTATCTATCGTACCTCTCTGGCGTTCTCCTGTCCAACCAGCCCGGCCGCGTTTTGTTTCGCGTTACCGGCCTCGTCCAGCCCGAGTCCCTTCACATGGCTGTGAGAGGCGATACGCTGGGTTTTCGTGGTGCTCTTCACTTCCTCTATCTTCATGGCTGTATTACGCTTAATAACCTCTAATATGGAATAATAAAAGCATCCAAAAATGCAAACGCGTTCGTTATTTGTACACTGTTAGTTAGCCAAACCGCGCATTAACTCTAAACACCACACACACTCACACAGTAGTTTATTTGTTACTGTCCATGTGGGTTACCATGGAAGTGGGAGGAATAACCGCCACAACGGTTTTGTTGCCTACGAGGCACACTATTGGACATGAAGATAATATAACCGTTGGCGATTGGACAGAAGCATTGTCAATTACAAGGATTCGTTCAGCTTTACCACGCCCCTTTTTTTCACTTCCGCTTGTGTGCAATTCACTTGCGTTACAGAAACAGGTGCACACTTGGATATTGGTTCCGGGAAAAAGTGCAACCCATGTCATTTTTTGCCAACATAATTTCTGTGGGGCCATTTACGGATATTTCGTCCTATTTTATATGCAGTCAAATATTTTGTAGCCTACGTACTATACTTGTAAGTTAGACCATAGATGTTCCTCACTGGCGGACTGTTTTTAATGATACACAGGTTAAACAGTTGGTCAGAGAACTTTCGTGTAGTTCAGCTGCTGATGTTAGCTAGCTGTAATGTTAAGACTTAAGAATGCCATGATCAAGGTTAGGAGTTCAATGCATTAACGTTTTAAATGAATGTCAGTTTCATTTTAAGGTCGTTCTTTTTTGTTAACTCCTGCAGCTACGCTCAATAGGGTCCGAGTGAGCTTACGACACCCAGGAGGCTCAGATAGGCACATTATCCGTCATGGCAGACTCGGGTAACAACCACCCTAAGACCCTGAATTTTAACGTGGGGGTACTCGGGCACGTCGACAGCGGGAAGACGTCTCTTGCCAGGGTGCTCAGCAGCACCTCGTCTACGGCGGCCTTTGACAAGAACCCCCAATCCCGAGAAAGAGGCATTACCCTTGATCTCGGCTTCTCCTCATTCACAGTGGACCTGCCCGAAAAACTCAGAGAGGACTCGGCGCGCCACGGCTACGAGCATCTGCAGTTCACTCTGGTGGATTGTCCTGGACACGCGTCGCTAATTCGCACCATCATTGGGGGTGAGATGATTTCATGAGAATAATGTTATTTTACTGCAGAGAGACATATATCCCACTGTCTAGTAGTACATCAAGTGCTCAGGTCATGTGCTGTCACTCACTGCAAATAAATGTACACACATGGAAAGGGTGGTTGGATATCTGACATCACCTTGTACTCAATGATTAGCAAGTAGGAATATACCCATACTGATCATATGTTTATGTGGATAATTTATTAAGGTTGTAAAAAAAATACCCACAATGTTGCTACACTGTCTGAGTTCAGTGTTCTAATGAGTTCAGTGTTCTAATGAGTTCAGTGTTCTAATGAGTTCAGTGTTCTAATGAGTTCAGTGTTCTAATGAGTTCAGTGTTCTAATGAGTTCAGTGTTCTAATGAGTTCAGTGTTCTAATGAGTTCAGAGTTCAGACTGCTGCTCAGAGCTTTTGTGTTCCGATCCAGCCAGTAGATGGCGACTGGAGAGTGCAGAATAATGACCACACAAACGCCCCATGACAATATATACATGTACAAATGAATACCAACCAATTGCTTTCCAAGTAACGAGAAGGTGAAAAAGAATCAGTAGTTTTGGCGTCCATTTTCATTTCAGCTGCTATCAATTCACCTGAAAATTATAATAATTTTTGATATTTTGCAATGAGGAAAACGTGCGATGTTAGTGTACTTGTTAAATATACTGTGATGTAAATGGAATTGAACGCTTCTATTCACCCTTACATTTCTGCGTTCATACTGCTATCCCCTTCTCTCTCTCCCTCTCTCTTCTTCCTAATGATCCTAATGTTTTTAGAATCGATCCACTTTGTTTTATTATAAGTGTTGATATTAACATTTGTGGGGATCAGGACAGACAGGAAGGGCTGAGTTGAAGGAAAGCTGGAGACGAAATGTAGACGTGTATACAGACACTGGAGCAATTAGTGCCTTTTTGAGACGGGTGTGTCTTTTATTCTAAAGTAATTATGTCTGTTTTCAATTGGTATTTAGTTAATTTCTCTTGTGGTGTCGGATGTGTTCCCTGCATGCTTATTATCCCTCAATAGAGGTAAACAAATGTAACCAATATCTGTTCAATTAGTGAAATGTTGGTAAAAGCTTAGCTTGGACTCACACACAGGGAGTGTGATGTCTATGGCTGTTGTAGGCTGCATAATAGCATGGTATCCCTGTGTATGGCACATGCTGTGGATTAGGGCGGAAGGAAGGTGTAGAGATCACGGTATGTTCTAAACTTCCCCTCATGTCCCCAATGGGGAGAGTACAGGAAAGGAAGACGGCCAAAGAGAGGCAAAGAAGTGAAGGGAGCACAGGAAAGAAAGTCTGCCAAAGAGAGGGAAAGAAGAGAGTGAGAGGAAAGACAACCAGGGGAGCTGTGTGCTCTAATTTCATCCCCCAAGCCTTTCTCATCGTGTCCCTCTCCCTCCTTTGTTCCCCTCCTTCTCCCGTACTTCACTTGTTATTCTTGGTAGTGTTCCTCTGGTCCTGCTACTACATCAGTTCCTCAACTTCTAACGTTGGTGATGTGGGTCCTCCTTGAATCCTGTGTAGCTCAGCTGTAACCAAAGAGTATGAGTTCTGGATGGCTCAGTATGGAGAAGTAGTATAGCATACCTGATCATTGTGCGTGTGTGCGTGTGTGCGTGTGTGCGTGTGTGCGTGTGTGCGTGTGTGTGTGTGTGTGTGTGTGTGTGTGTGTGTGCATATGTGTGTGTGTGTGTTGGCTCCAGGGGCTCAGATCATAGATCTGATGATGCTGGTGGTGGATGTGGTAAAAGGTGTTCAGACACAGACGGCAGAGTGTCTGTTGATTGGAGAGCTGACCTGTCCCTGTATGGTGGTGGTCCTCAATAAGACGGACCTGCTGCCCCCCAACAAGAGACAAAGTACCATCGACAAGATGACCAAGAGACTTCACAAGACCCTGGAGAACACCAGGTAATACACAAACACACACACATATACACATACACACACACTCACACACCCAAATGCATACACACAAATACATAGACACACACACACACACACACACACATACATATACCCACCCACAAACACTCTCACACACCCAAATACACACACATACACACCCCACACACACACACACACACACACACCAAAATACATACACACGCATGCATATATATACACACACTCTCACACACAACTAAAAACACTGAAATACTAACCCTGGTTTTGTTCCTGTCGGTCAGATTCAAAGACTGTCCTGTGATTGCGGTGGCAGCAAAGCCTGGAGGGCCTGAGGCCCCTGAAACGGAGGAGCCCCAGGGTGTGTCTGACCTAATAGAGGTAAAGACCTTGACCCTGAGCGGTCCTGACAAACACTTGTGTTCTGCTGACCGTACAGTGTTAGGACAGCATTTAGGACTGTCCTTTGTGTGTCTCGATCTCCCCTAGCTGTTGAAGAGTCAGGCGTATCTCCCTCGCAGAGACGCAGGGGGAGACCTGCTCATGGCCGTGGACCACTGCTTCTCTATCCGCGGTCAGGGCACCGTCATGACGGGAACCATCCTGCAGGGGGCGCTGTCTGTCAACGACACAGTGGAGATCCCAGTGCTTAAGGTATGGTCAGTGAACACACAGAGCAGTGCTTAAGGTATGGTCAGAGAAGCTATAGAAGGAGAGGAGCTATGTAAGGAGAGGAGCTATGTAAGGAGTGAAGCTATAGAAGGAGTGAAGCTATAGAAGGAGTGGAGCTATAGAAGGAGAGGAGCTATAGAAGGAGAGGAGCTATAGAAGGAGAGGAGCTATAGAAGGAGTGAAGCTATAGAAGGAGTGGAGCTATAGAAGGAGTGGAGCTATAGAAGGAGTGGAGCTATAGAAGGAGTGGAGCTATAGAAGGAGTGGAGCTATAGAAGGAGTGGAGCTATAGAAGGAGTGGAGCTATAGAAGGAGTGGAGCTATAGAAGGAGTGGAGCTATAGAAGGAGTGGAGCTATAGAAGGAGTGGAGCTATAGAAGGAGTGGAGCTATAGAAGGAGTGGAGCTATAGAAGGAGAGGAGCTATAGAAGGAGTGGAGCTATAGAAGGAGTGGAGCTATAGAAGGAGTGGAGCTATAGAAGGAGTGGAGCTATAGAAGGAGTGGAGCTATAGAAGGAGTGGAGCTATAGAAGGAGTGGAGCTATAGAAGGAGTGGAGCTATAGAAGGAGTGGAGCTATAGAAGGAGTGGAGCTATAGAAGGAGTGGAGCTATAGGAGGCTGGTATTCCCTGCTTGTGGTATAACGGGCTTGTGAATAATCGAGGTAGTAGGAGAACCCTAACATGGATGACTCTATAAGGATAGAGTAGAATCTGGAAGTTGTTTGAAGTTCATAAGTTGACTGAAAGAGCTTGGAGAGGTGTAAGAATGGACGGGTTGGATCGGGGTGGAGGATGTGTCTCTGTGTATTTTTGGGGAGGGCAGGATGGGGAGGCTGGGAAGGAGGGGTGGGGTATTGGCACTGCACACGCCGTCTAATTTAGACCAGATGCAGTCTATCACACTGGTAGGCCAGCCTTGTCTAAACACAATGTTATTGTATTGAGCCATACCACTACCGGTGTCATTATGAAACCCTCCACCAGGGGGCAGCAAAAGCCCGGAAAACCCAGTGAATTCGTCTCGAACCGCATTTACTGACAGAGAAAATTAAACAGCGGAGAAGCGCTCACTAATCATTCTCACCAACTCCTACAACAACACTACAATAAAGTCTAAATAAAAACAACATGTAAAGTTTATTCTGTGGCATATTGTGCATGGTCTATTAATGTTTCACCAGCTTCCGTTACAGTGCATTTTACTGTTCCAAAGGATATAGTTGAGGTTATTCGAGGTCCTGGCTGATGTACTTGTATTTTATGGAATTCATGGATTGTATTTAGTTTCCCCCCACGCCACTTATTGCTACCCCTGGACAAACATGACCTGTTAACTTAAATTCTGTTTGGTTTGGTCCTTTAACCCCTAGGTGACCAAGAAAGTCAAGTCAATTCAGATGTTCCGGCGACCGGTGTCTGGAGCTATGCAAGGTGACCGCGTAGGTGTATGTGTGACCCAGTTCGACCCCAAACTGTTAGAACGAGGGGTGGTGTGTTCTCCGGGTTCTCTACGTACCCTCCAGGCAGCACTGATCTCTGTGAGGAAGATTGGCTACTTCAAGGCACCCCTGGCCACCCGTGCTAAGTTCCACATTACCGTGGGCCACGAGACCGTCATGGCCAGGGTCACCTTCTTCGGTGTGGCCCTCGGAGAGACCCCCAAAACCACCCCCACCCCCCAGCCACTTGCCTCAGACCCCACACCCCTGGACACACCCTTCTCTTTTGACAGGGAGTACCTCTACCAGGATGAGTACGTGATTGGCCAGCGGGAGGCCCAAGGGGCAGGGCCAGACCCGGAGCAGTGGGCGCTGCTAGAGTTTGAGCGTCCGGTCACATGTCCTGCACTCTGCTTGGTGATTGGTTCTAAGCTGGACGCAGACATCCACGCCAATGCCTGCCGGCTGGCCTTCCAGGGACGTCTGCTGGAAGGCTTTGAGGAAAAGAGCTATGCTGAAATGACATTACCCAGACTACGAATCTACAAGACCAAACACAAGGAGGGCCAAGTGGAGAGGGTGAGTCTGCCTCATCACTCTGACCCCCCTCCCCCCCTGACATACAGGAGCACTGTGGTTTCCCTCATCCATTCTGCTTCTCAGTCCCCTGCTCCTCTCCCCATCTCCTACTACTGTCCCACTTCCTACTCCTCGGTCCTCCTCTCTCACTCCTCTCCTCGTCTGTCCCCCCCTCAATTCTTTCGTCCTCTCTCAGTCCTCCTCGATTCAGCTCCTCCTCTTTTCTCACTCTCCCCCCCCTCTGTCAGTCCTTCTCTCTCAATCCTCTCCTCCTTTCTCACCCCCTGTCAGTCCTCCTTTCTCACTCTTCCTCACCCTCAGTCAGTCCTCCTCTCTCGCTCCTCTCCTCCTTTCTCAATCTTCTCTCCCTCTCTCACTCTCCCATGTTGCAGGAGCTCCAGTGTTCCCCCCACATACCTACAATGCACAGGCAAACGTTTGGGGGAGGAGGGAGGGATCAGTTAGAGATATCTGGGGCCGTGGCGAGTATTCAGCTGTGACAGACAGACAGACAGACATCCTGGAGCTCTGACACACCTGAGTGGAACAGAAACACGCCCACATGACTGTCCACATTCCTCTCCACCTACACAGTGTTCAGGTCTTAGGGCAGGAAAAGTGTTCAGGTCTCAGGGCCGGTCTGTATTTCCATCTATCTGCACTGTGTTCAGGTCTCAGGGCTGGTCTGTATTTCCATCTATCTGCACTGTGTTCAGGTCTCAGGGCCGGTCTGTATTTCCATCTATCTGCACTGTGTTCCGGTCTCAGGGCCGGTCTGTATTTTCATCTATCTGCACTGTGTTCCGGTCTCAGGGCTGGTCTGTATTTCCATCTATCTGCACTGTGTTCAGGTCTCAGGGCCGGTCTGTATTTCCATCTATCTGCACTGTGTTCAGGTCTCAGGGCCGGTCTGTATTTCCATCTATCTGCACTGTGTTCAGGTCTCAGGGCCGGTCTGTATTTCCATCTATCTGCACTGTGTTCAGGTCTCAGGGCCGGTCTGTATTTCCATCTATCTGCACTGTGTTCAGGTCTCAGGGCCGGTCTGTATTTCCATCTATTTGCACTGTGTTCAGTTCTCAGGGCCGGTTGTTGCCATTGACTTTGTAACATCATCTATACATGATTTATCTGGACCTATTGCCCAACCCTAGTCTCTAGCCGCACAGTCTCTAGCCGCACAGTCTCTAGCCGCACAGTCTCTAGCCGCACAGTCTCTAGCCGCACAGTCTCTAGCCCTAGTCCCTCTTCTTCCTTATCTGGGGATCCTCTTGGTCTCGTGTCTGCCTCTGCTTGTCTGAGTGTTGTTTAACACCCAGCAGGGAGTCTTTCTGTGTGTGTGTAACCACTCTTAGGGTCACTGTAAGGTCAGATGTCAAGTGCGGGACTACTGCTAGCTCCACTGGCTGTCACAGTTATACAGCAGTCGTTGACCCTGAGTTTGACCCACGTCTAAGGCCAGAACGGGTTCAGAACGGGTTCAGAACGGGTTACGTGACGTGGGGCCAGGCCCCCTAGAAGGAAGCGATGTTTGTTCCTTCTAACATACCTGAGATGTTTCCATGTCAAATTCACAGTCGTTGTGTCTGACATGCACACTAACTGTATCTCATCTGCTGTCACGCGTCACATAAGACCTGAACGTCAGAGAGTGGAGCGGCGAGGAGGTGTTTAGGAGGTGGAGACCTGGAGGGAGACAGAGTGGTGCCCTCCTTTATCGGATCAGTGGCGGATCACAGAGTCTCTCTGATGGAGAGATAGGGGCAATATAAACACAGAAGAAATAGCAGTATGTGAGGCAATAGAGGAGTGATCCTGGCACCCCAGGTGAATATGTGTCAGTGTGTTACAGAGGAGTGATCCTGGCACCCCAGGTGAATATGTGTCAGTGTGTTCTAGAGGAGTGAGCCTGGCACCCCAGGTGAATATGTGTCAGTGTGTTACAGAGGAGTGAGCCTGGCACCCCAGGTGAATATGTGTCAGTGTGTTACAGAGGAGTGAGCCTGGCACCCCAGGTGAATATGTGTCAGTGTGTTCTAGAGGAGTGAGCCTGGCACCCCAGGTGAATACGTGTCAGTGTGTTCTAGAGGAGTGAGCCTGGCACCCGAGGTGAATATGTGTCAGTGTGTTCTAGAGGAGTGAGCCTGGCACCCGAGGTGAATTTGTGTCAGTGTGTTCTAGCTGTTATTCTGCTAAAGGAATGCAGTGATATGCTGGAACTGTCAACAGTAATATTCATGAAATATTCACAAAAATCATTGTTACTTTCTTGCAGCTTTAATAATAGTGTTATTTATGCCGTTTGCGTTATAATTTCTCAGTCATTTGTTTTATTATGTTATTTACTTGGACTCCTCCTCCTCTGATCAGGTGACAGACGACTACACTGTGATTGGACGAAACCTGTTCAAGAAGGAGACCAACCTGCAGCTGTTTGTGGGGTTAAAGGTCACGCTGTCGACTGGTGAGGCGGGAGTTATCGAGGGCGGGTTCGGACAGAGTGGAAAGTTTAAGATCCGGGTGCCAGGTGAGTAGACCCGGGTATCAATGTGTTATGGACCAGAACCGATCTAACATGATGTGTTATGGACCAGATCAGATCTAAAAATGATGTGTTATGGACCAGATCAGATCTAACATGATGTGTTAAGGACCAGATCAGATCTAACATGATGTGTTAAGGACCAGATCAGATCTAAGATGATGTGTTAAGGACCCGACCAGATCTAACATGATGTGTTAAGGACCAGATCAGATCTAACATGATGTGTTAAGGACCCGACCAGATCTAACATGATGTGTTAAGGACCAGATCAGATCTAACATGATGTGTTAAGGACCCGACCAGATCTCGTTCCATCAAGCTGTGCCTTTCCTTCTGTAAATCGTGGGAATTTGTTTAATTCAGTTATCAGTTTCTAATTGTGTTGCTAATAAACGTTTGTTTGAATGTGGCAGCCTACAACCCCGTCTGTAGTCCAACCAAAGCATTAGAGACCTTCTCTTCTACTCATGTCTTTCCTGTTCTCACTCTTCTGGTTGTCAGTGGTACGTTTGGTTGTCGGGATCAGGATGTGGTGAGCTGCAAATCCCACCCCAGCATTCCCAGAATTCCTCTGTGTGCTCCGTGTTTATTTTGCCTTGTGTCGCTCCGCTCTGACCCACATCTCCACACCGGGCCAGACGGGAAAACAAAAACATTTTGAAAGCGATCCATACCTACATCCTTTAATGTGTCTCACACTGGCGTACGCATGCTGACACACACACACACACTGGCGTACTCACGCTGACACACACACACTGGCGTACTCACGCTGACACACACACATATATTTTACACACACTGGCGTTCTCACAATGACACACACACTGGCGTACGCATGCTGACACACACACTGGCGTACGCATGCAATGACACACACACACACACACATGCCTTCCATACATACACACACACACACACACACACTCACACATATGCCTTCCATACACACACACACACTCACACATATGCCTTCCATACACACACACACACACACACACATATAAGCCTTCCATACATACACACAGAACCACTTCAGACATTCAGTCTGCATGCACTCATAGTCTGGCACAGCAATGTGTTCATCTGACCTCTGACCTCTAGCTACCCCGGGACTATGTTTGTATGTGTTTCTCTCTTGTTGTTGTTCTTGTTACACGCCCTGCATGTCACAGGATTTAAGATGGAAAGAGAATCAGAAAGAGAATCAGAAAGAGAATCAGAAAGAGAATCAGAAAGAGAATCAGAAAGAATCAGAAAGGGAATCAGAAAGAGAATCAGAAAGAGAATCAGAAAGAGAATCAGAAAGGGAATCAGAAAGGGAATCAGAAAGAGAATCAGAAAGAGAATCAGAAAGGGCTCAGCAAGTTACATCTCAGTGAGTCTTTGAAGGAGCTAGAGACCCATTCACAACCCCGTCCACAAGCTCTCACACACGCGGTCC
Organism: Dallia pectoralis; assembly: GCA_029465975.1. Taxonomy (NCBI): domain Eukaryota; kingdom Metazoa; phylum Chordata; class Actinopteri; order Esociformes; family Umbridae; genus Dallia; species Dallia pectoralis. The sequence goes on from CM055744.1 coordinate 17,264,455, forward strand.
TACCCCCTAACTCCCCCCTACCCCCGGTCCAACCCCCCATAACTCCCCCCTACCCCCGGCCCCGGTCCTGACCCTGAACTCATCCCCTACGAGGCCCCCAGGCCCACCAGGCTGGCACCAGACAGTTATTCTAGAAGATAGACAAAGACATGGAGGGAAATTACATGAGGAATGGGGGGAGCACATGACGTGTGTGTGTGTGTGTGTGTGTGTGTGTGTCTAGTGAACTGACAATGGTGTTTAATATACAGTGAAGGCAGAATGTATTAGATCCCCTGCTGAGTTTGTATGTTTGCTCCTGACAAACACATGATCAGTCTCGGTTTTAATGGTAGGTGTATTTTCCCAGTGTAATAAGTATTTGACCCCTTTGCAAAACATGAATTAGTACTTGGTAGCAAAACCCTTGTTGGCAATCACATAGGTCAGACGTTTCTTGTAGTTGGCCACCAGGTTTGCACACATCTCAGGAGGGATATTTAAACAGTGAAAGTGTTGTTGTTTAGGCTCTGTGTTTCAGCACTCTGGATTTTAAATTATAACAAAAATGTTGACCATGTTTGCATCCATAAATTGTACATTTTGAATTTGATGACTATCTGTAATCTGCAGCTCATAGACGTCACCAGATGCTAGGAATCTTCCCCGGTGAGGCTCTGCCAGGCTTGTACTGCAGCCTTCATTAGGTTCTGTTTGTTTACAGGGCATTTTATACTTCAGTCTTCAGCAAGTGAAACATAGACTCAATGGCCCTCAATTATCAAAAGTGCGTACACCAAATTTCCAGCGTACACCTGGCGTACACCCAAAACCATGGTGACTTTGAGATTTATCAATATGGACGTTGGCGTACGGCACGCTCAAATCCTACGCCAGCTCAGGAGGTGGCGTACATGTACGCACGTTTTGAGTTAGTGCGGAAATGCGTAGAAAAACAATTCACAAAACGCACTGACAAACTAAAAGATATGATATATTATGGCCCACTGTAAAAAACAACAACATAGTAATTAGAAACTTCAGTGTTTATTTTTGTGCAACATGGACTTCAATGTTTAATTTGTTTGACTTTACCAAAGCATTTGATTTGTAAGCATATGTATTAGGGATGCACCGATATACTTTATCACCGAAACAATACGGACGAAATAGTGAATGTTTATTGGTCATTCACAGTATGGGTTTCTATTTTATTATAGTGAGTGTTTATTGGACATTCACAGTAGGATTTTAGGGTTAGTTATCATTACTTGCATTGACACTTCTACTTCTTTGGTTCTCATTTTGTCAGATATAACAACCCTGAAATGGCCAACCCTGAAATGGCCAACACTGAAATGGCCAACACTGAAATGGCCGACACTGAAATGGCCAACCCTGAAATGTGCGAGCGACTATTTAGCCTAGAAAATTAATATTTTTGTCTAAATTGTAAGATTTTCTCAATTCTTCTAAATTGTTAACTGAATTTATATTCAGTTTATATTTATATTCAGTTTTGTGTGTTCAAATTTCACAAATCGATTCTGCAAAAAAGCAGCCATCGTGAGCCAACCCAACTTTCTCAGTGTTATCATTTATGGCTTTGATAACTTTACTCAGATCAACTCTTTGACATGAGATGTCATAAACAGGCAATCTTTTACATTTTCTGCTTAACTTTATTAGTACAATCTATTGATAATTCAGACATTACAGATCAGAAATGGACCTGCTGGGATTTTGTTTTGAACTTATTTTTTTTTCTTATTTGTTCTTCAAATATAAACAGTTTTCTGTTCACTACTGCGCGTCTGTATGTTAGCTGTGGTTATGTTAGATGTTACCTTTAAATGATCTTATTCTGAACCGTTAATCTTCATCAGTTATGGAGAACAGGATGTCTTCTGGTGATTGATTTTAAATAACATTTCAATGTTAGTTGGAATATGTGAATTCAAATTAATAATTTTTTCTTGTGTGTGCCTGTGTGCACGTATGTGTGTGTGTGCGCAAAATGCGTGTGTGTGTGTGTGCGCATAAATGGGTGTGTGCGTGCGTGTGCGTGCGTGTGTGTGTGTGTGTGTGTAGATCATAGATATGCTAGCATTCTGTCTGCCCCTATTCTTCACAACCCTCACACTTGTGTAACGATAACAACGTTTTTGGTGGCGCCGTGTGACGTTTGCAGACGAGGTCGACCGGTGGGACGGTTGGCTCAGGGAACATATCTCACCTCCATGTTGTGCATCAACAAACACACACCTCTCACACACACACACACATGAAGATATGGCCTAAAGGAATCCATGGCACGTGCCCAATCGCTTTGACAACTTTCAGGAACCTGCAGAAATGCCAACCAGAATTGGATGACTACATGTAACCCTGACAGAAAGTCAGTTACTTCACATGTTGTTTAAATTACATATAAATAAATCCTGAAATTGCATTTGGAATGTACGGTCCTGTAGTTGCTTTTGAGTACAAGCTGATTGGACACAAGGTAGACGGCGTCAGCATTGTGGAGTATATAGGCTGTCTAGTTCACGCTAATCAATGGCTGTATTTTACATCTTCTAGTCTTACAACTCCACTAAAGCCAGGCTTATCATCAATAAATATATCAGGATATTCTGCATGCAACAAACCAATCCACCAGGAGTTGTATTTGCCGCTATTGGATTTATGTAATTGACACAACTTTCCTTTGGTCTTTATAATCTATGGTCTAGTTAGGCTTTGTCCAATGTTCAATGCCTTCGTATTTCCTGATTTCATGTAAAAACAAAGTGAATTCAAGCCAATACACCTTTAATAGGAGCATGAAAACCTAGAAACATTTGACTGCGTGTTTTTTCTGCAAGGTTTCTGCCGACCAACCAAGTCATTGCTGTATTGTCATTAAAAGTCCCCGTCCTCTGTTGGAACATTCACTTTTATTTTACAGTCCTTCACAGGTTCATTCTTTTGTTGTTGTGTGCAGCCACCAAGCTTTTATTCTGAAATCATGACATGTAGCTGTGTGTTGTTCACATAACAACGTTATATGCTAATTATTTTAGCACCAAAATGGGTTTAAAAATGTACTTCGGATTATGTAAATCTAACAAACCAGGCAAACTAAAGCGCATGTCCTTGTTGAAACACTTAACAGTCACTGCCTGTGAAAATAAGGTAACCATCTTAACCTACAACACAATAAACATGTTTTAATGAAGCAAGAACTGCCATTTTATTTTAATGCTCTTATGAATTTTCTTTTGTTTATCCCGTCGTCTCATGTTTCCGTTCCCTCGTCTCCTCAGATGGTCTCAGTCTGGAGACCAAGCAGCTCCTCTCCTCCAAGAAAAAAGGAAAGGGCGGGACTAAGGAGGACCCAGGCAAAGAGGAAGAGGCCAAGGCAGTGTCTCAGCCAATCAGCATCAACCTCCACTTCAAGAGATACATTTTTGACCCCCACAAGAAGATGGTTCAGTCCTGACCTATGCAGAACTAGCAATAGGAAGAGATGTGTGATGTAGGCGTAAAAAAAAAGTCAAACTGATTGTGAACGAATTGCTCACTATATTTTAAATGCACTTTTCTGTGATGATTGTGTAAGCTCTCCAGCCGAACTAATCAGCGTGTCTCCCCTTCAATACTGGGTAGATGGGTGTCTTTGCCAGTGACAGTAGTGAAATGTGTGGTTCATAGTATCATTTTACCCCCAAGAGTGACTCTCTAGCCCCCCCTCTGGCTTCACTCAAGCGTACTGAGACTAATGTCTGGTCTTTTGTTGTACTCTGTCAGACCACTGTGCTTTAATCGCCTTGACCACTTCAGGTAGGTGTGTCTAAACAACACGTTACATGGTGACAGTAACTCATCATCAGCTCATGGCTTCTTTTTCTACAATCATGTCATTTTGGGGGAATAGTCTTCATCTTCATCACCTTTTGTGATTAACCAATTCAATCTTATCATGTGATTTCAATGTTTCCATTTTTATGACATTTTAATTGTTGTCTTGGGTCATTTTTGGCCAGTCACAATGAAGAAGCAGTTGATTTGTATTTGATTTCCAGCTGGTATGGGAGAGGTTTGTCTGTGTTTTTCTTTGAACAGTAATGTATTTCACAGGAGAAATAAAGCAAACACATCCTCACTCATTATCTGCTAGCCTGTGTGTTCATATTATTCATCTCTAGGGGTTCACAGTGGTAAAGGTGAGGACATGACAGTCATTCACAAACACTCAAAAGCTGAAATATTATTACCTTTTGGAGACAATAGTCTGTTGGTACACTGTGTGCCGCCACAACAGCACCAGAGGCATGGATTTTACCAGACACGGGACGTGATCTGGTGGTGTAGGACGTGGTCTGGTGGTACCGGACGTGTTCTGGTGGTACCGGACGTGTTCTGGTGGTATCTGAGACATTAGCCGAAAGGATCATCTTCGTCGCCATTGGCACCATCGTCCTCCTCGGACGGCTGTTCAGTGTTTTCTGCTCCACCTGTAAGTGGTCATAATGTTTTGTCTTATTAATGTACGGCTCATGTGCATGAGATATGACAATTATTGCTATTGTTCTACTGGGTATTTTTGAAGCGTACTGATTGGTTGGCTTATTCTGAGTGACCCTGTGGTCAATGCCCAACTTATGACATCACGATTGACAGGGTTCGTTGCCTTTCAGCTGTGTGGCTGCAGGTCCTCTGAATGTGTCTGGATTTCTTTAGGCTTGGGAGCATCTGTATCTGACCTGGAATCAGTGGAACAGGGAGGGGGGGCACATAGACCCATCTGTATCTGACCTGGATTCAGTGGAACAAGGAGGGGGGACTGTTAGGATTGTTCCCCTGACTGACAATCCTTTTAGTCTAATCTCGTCCTGTTCCTCTTATTGGAAACCAAATGGAGGAAAAACACAATCCTTTCTCCTCTTCCTCCATCATGTCTCCTTTCTCCTCTTCCTCCACCATGTCTCCTTTCTCCTCTTCCTCCATCATGTCTCCTTTCTCCTCTTCCTCCATCATGTCTCCTTTCTCCTCTTCCTCCATCATGTCTCCTTTCTCCTCTTCCTCCATCATGTCTCCTTTCTCCTCTTCCTCCATCATGTCTCCTTTCTCCTCTTCCTCCATCATGTCTCCTTTCTCCTCTTCCTCCATCATGTCTCCTTTCTCCTCTTCCTCCATCATGTCTCCTTTCTCCTCTTCCTCCATCATGTCTCCTTTCTCCTCTTCCTCCATCATGTCTCCTTTCTCCTCTTCCTCCATCATGTCTCCTTTCTACTCTTCCTCCATCATGTCTCCTTTCTCCTCTTCCTCCATCATGTCTCCTTTCTCCTCTTCCTCCATCATGTCTCCTTTCTCCTCTTCCTCCATCATGTCTCCTTTCTCCTCTTCCTCCATCATGTCTCCTTTCTCCTCTTCCTCCACCATGTCTCCTTTCTCCTCTTCCTCCACCATGTCTCCTTTCTCCTCTTCCTCCACCATGTCTCCTTTCTCCTCTTCCTCCACCATGTCTCCTTTCTCCTCTTCCTCCACCATGTCTCCTTTCTCCTCTTCCTCCATCATGTCTCCTTTCTCCTCTTCCTCCACCATGTCTCCTTTCTCCTCTTCCTCCACCATGTCTCCTTTCTCCTCTTCCTCCATCATGTCTCCTTTCTCCTCTTCCTCCATCATGTCTCCTTTCTCCTCTTCCTCCATCATGTCTCCTTTCTCCTCTTCCTCCATCATGTCTCCTTTCTCCTCTTCCTCCATCATGTCTCCTTTCTCCTCTTCCTCCATCATGTCTCCTTTCTCCTCTTCCTCCATCATGTCTCCTTTCTCCTCTTCCTCCATCATGTCTCCTTTCTCCTCTTCCTCCATCATGTCTCCTTTCTCCTCTTCCTCCATCATGTCTCCTTTCTCCTCTTCCTCCACCATGTCTCCTTTCTCCTCTTCCTCCACCATGTCTCCTTTCTCCTCTTCCTCCACCATGTCTCCTTTCTCCTCTTCCTCCACCATGTCTCCTTTCTCCTCTTCCTCCACCATGTCTCCTTTCTCCTCTTCCTCCACCATGTCTCCTTTCTCCTCTTCCTCCATCATGTCTCCTTTCTCCTCTTCCTCCACCATGTCTCCTTTCTCCTCTTCCTCCATCATGTCTCCTTTCTCCTCTTCCTCCATCATGTCTCCTTTCTCCTCTTCCTCCATCATGTCTCCTTTCTCCTCTTCCTCCATCATGTCTCCTTTTTCTTCCTCCATCATGTCTCCTTTCTCTTCCTCCATCATGTCTCCTTTCTCCTCTTCCTCCATCATGTCTCCTTTCTCCTCTTCCTCCATCATGTCTCCTTTCTCCTCTTCCTCCATCATGTCTCCTTTCTCCTCTTCCTCCATCATGTCTCCTTTCTCCTCTTCCTCCATCATGTCTCCTTTCTCCTCTTCCTCCATCATGTCTCCTTTCTCCTCTTCCTCCATCATGTCTCCTTTCTCCTCTTCCTCCACCATGTCTCCTTTCTCCTCTTCCTCCACCATGTCTCCTTTCTCCTCTTCCTCCATCATGTCTCCTTTCTCCCTCTTCCTCCATCATGTCTCCTTTCTCCTCTTCCTCCATCATGTCTCCTTTCTCCTCTTCCTCCATCATGTCTCCTTTCTCCTCTTCCTCCATCATGTCTCCTTTCTCCTCTTCCTCCATCATGTCTCCTTTCTCCTCTTCCTCCATCATGTCTCCTTTCTCCTCTTCCTCCATCATGTCTCCTTTCTCCTCTTCCTCCATCATGTCTCCTTTCTCCTCTTCCTCCATCATGTCTCCTTTCTCCTCTTCCTCCATCATGTCTCCTTTCTCCTCTTCCTCCATCATGTCTCCTTTCTCCTCTTCCTCCATCATGTCTCCTTTCTCCTCTTCCTCCATCATGTCTCCTTTCTCCTCTTCCTCCATCATGTCTCCTTTCTCCTCTTCCTCCATCATGTCTCCTTTCTCCTCTTCCTCCATCATGTCTCCTTTCTCCTCTTCCTCCATCATGTCTCCTTTCTCCTCTTCCTCCATCATGTCTCCTTTCTCCTCTTCCTCCATCATGTCTCCTTTCTCCTCTTCCTCCATCATGTCTCCTTTCTCCTCTTCCTCCATCATGTCTCCTTTTTCTCCTCCATCATGTCTCCTTTCTCCTCTTTCCTCATGTCTCCTTTCTCCTCCCTCATGTCTCCTTTCTCCTCTTCCTCCATCATGTCTCCTTTCTCCTCTTCCTCCATCATGTCTCCTTTCTCCTCTTCCTCCATCATGTCTCCTTTCTCCTCTTCCTCCATCATGTCTCCTTTCTCCTCTTCCTCCATCATGTCTCCTTTCTCCTCTTCCTCCATCATGTCTCCTTTCTCCTCTTCCTCCATCATCCTTTCTCTCTTCCCTCCTTTCTCCTCTTCCTCCATCATGTCTCCTTTCTCCTCTTCCTCCATCATGTCTCCTTTCTCCTCTTCCTCCATCATGTCTCCTTTCTCCTCTTCCTCCATCATGTCTCCTTTCTCCTCTTCCTCCATCATGTCTCCTTTCTCCTCTTCCTCCATCATGTCTCCTTTCTCCTCTTCCTCCATCATGTCTCCTTTCTCCTCTTCCTCCATCATGTCTCCTTTCTCCTCTTCCTCCATCATGTCTCCTTTCTCCTCTTCCTCCATCATGTCTCCTTCTCCTCTTCTCTTCCATCATGTCTCCTTTCTCCTCTTCCTCCATCATGTCTCCTTTCTCCTCTTCCTCCATCATGTCTCCTTTCTCCTCTTCCTCCATCATGTCTCCTTTCTCCTCTTCCTCCATCATGTCTCCTTTCTCCCTCATGTCTCCTTTCTCCTCTTCCTCCATCATGTCTCCTTTCTCCTCTTCCTCCATCATGTCTCCTTTCTCCTCTTCCTCCATCATGTCTCCTTTCTCCTCTTCCTCCATCATGTCTCCTTTCTCCTCTTCCTCCATCATGTCTCCTTTCTCCTCTCCTCCTCCATCATGTCTCCTTTCTCCTCTTCCTCCATCATGTCTCCTTTCTCCTCTTCCTCCATCATGTCTCCTTTCTCCTCTTCCTCCATCATGTCTCCTTTCTCCTCTTCCTCCATCATGTCTCCTTTCTCCTCTTCCTCCATCATGTCTCCTTTCTCCTCTTCCTCCATCATGTCATGTCTCCTTTCTCCTCTTCCTCCATCATGTCTCCTTTCTCCTCTTCCTCCATCATGTCTCCTTTCTCCTCCTCCATCATGTCTCCTTTCTCCTCTTCCTCCCATGTCTCCTTTCTCCTCTTCCTCCATCATGTCTCCTTTCTCCTCTTCCTCCATCATGTCTCCTTTCTCCTCTTCCTCCATCATGTCTCCTTTCTCCTCTTCCTCCATCATGTCTCCTTTCTCCTCTTCCTCCATCATGTCTCCTTTCTCCATCATGTCTCCTTTCTCCTCTTCCTCCATCATGTCTCCTTTCTCCTCTTCCTCCATCATGTCTCCTTTCTCCTCTTCCTCCACCATGTCTCCTTTCTCCTCTTCCTCCACCATGTCTCCTTTCTCCTCTTCCTCCACCATGTCTCCTTTCTCCTCTTCCTCCATCATGTCTCCTTTCTCCTCTTCCTCCATCATGTCTCCTTTCTCCTCTTCCTCCACCATGTCTCCTTTCTCCTCTTCCTCCACCATGTCTCCTTTCTCCTCTTCCTCCACCATGTCTCCTTTCTCCTCTTCCTCCACCATGTCTCCTTTCTCCTCTTCCTCCACCATGTCTCCCTTTCTCCTCTTCCTCCACCATGTCTCCTTTCTCCTCTTCCTCCACCATGTCTCCTTTCTCCCTCTTCCTCCACCATGTCTCCTTTCTCCTCTTCCTCCACCATGTCTCCTTTCTCCTCTTCCTCCACCATGTCTCCTTTCTCCTCTTCCTCCACCATGTCTCCTTTCTCCTCTTCCTCCACCATGTCTCCTTTCTCCTCTTCCTCCACCATGTCTCCTTTCTCCTCTTCCTCCACCATGTCTCCTTTCTCCTCTTCCTCCACCATGTCTCCTTTCTCCTCTTCCTCCATCATGTCTCCTTTCTCCTCTTCCTCCATCATGTCTCCTTTCTCCTCTTCCTCCATCATGTCTCCTTTCTCCTCTTCCTCCATCATGTCTCCTTTCTCCTCTTCCTCCATCATGTCTCCTTTCTCCTCTTCCTCCATCATGTCTCCTTTCTCCTCTTCCTCCATCATGTCTCCTTTCTCCTCTTCCTCCATCATGTCTCCTTTCTCCTCTTCCTCCATCATGTCTCCTTTCTCCCTTCCTCCATCATGTCTCCTTTCTCCTTCCTTTCTCCCTTCCTCCATCATGTCTCCTTTCTCCCTTCCTCCATCATGTCTCCTTTCTCCTCTTCCTCCATCATGTCTCCTTTCTCCTCTTCCTCCATCATGTCTCCTTTCTCCTCTTCCTCCATCATGTCTCCTTTCTCCTCTTCCTCCATCATGTCTCCTTTCTCCTCTTCCTCCATCATGTCTCCTCTCCATCTTGTTTATTTCTCCTCCACTATCCTTCCCGTTTTCCATGTCTTTCTATTTCTCCGTCTCTTGTGCTGACTCATATTCTTCAGATTGCACCTCACTATTCCGTTCTACCTCCCTCTAATGATTCTGTGATCATGTGTCTGTACGTGTTGTAGATTTAACTACATGGCGCCAACAGAACTGGTTTTTCCACATGTGTGTACGGTAGCCTGTGTCACAGCCGACGTAGTGTGTTCCTATGTGCTTCCAACCATGTGGATCTCAGAGACGGTACGGAATATTCTCCCCCCTCGTCATCTATGATATGTTTTTGTGTTGTTGCCCTGTGACTGATGAGGCTGGGTGCTACGAGGAGATACTACCTACATAGATAAAAGCTGACTGGTAGTAGAGGAATTGGGTTTTACCGGACTTCTAAATCATCCTATCACCGACCGTCACACTGTGACTGTGGTCCATCCCATAACTCTAGTTCTGCTTACCACCAACACCCATCACACAGGTCCATCTATGATTAACAAACTGGTCCCGTCTAATCTGCATATAAGCCGTGCCCAGCATCAGAACTTGTTTGCGCCACCTGTACCATCGTTGGGTTGTATGTTCGGTGGTTTTGCAAAAGCGAAACAAAGCATGTTTGTTCCGGGGTTGAGAACCAGTTGGGGTTAGAGCGCGAGCACGGAGAAGTTCTCCTCTTCAATCCCTCTCTTTATTCTTCTCTCCCTCTGTGATAAAGATCTTCTCTCGGTTCATTAAGACAGACAAGCCAGTGTGCCGCCTTCTGTGTGTGTGTGTGATATAACACGCATGCTAATCCTGTTGGCCTGTGTGTCTGTGTGTACTGGAGTCCTGTCTAGGCTTAGGTGAAGAGGGTTAACGTCTAATCCTGTCTCGGAGCCATGGCTGCTTGTGGCAGGAGGACGATGAGGAAGGGGGGGTCATGTGACTGGGACGATGGTGGTGTTCCCGCCACTGCACAGAGCTCCGTCTCCTCGTACGCCAGACGCACAGGAAGACAGTTTCAGCGTAGGTCTCCAGTCATCCTAGTATGTTTCTCGACCTACGACCTGTGTCATGTTAGGGCCAAGGGTCAACTGCTGGGCACAAGTTTTCAGACAGAAGAGAGATTGAAAAGGACATGAAGAGAGAGAGGCAGAAAGATGTAGAAGCTCAGGAAGACAGAGAGAGAGATGGAGAAGATCAGAAAGACTGAGAGAGAGATGGAGAAGGACATGAAAACAGAGGGAAAGATGTAGAAGGACATGAAGACAGAGAGAGAGATGGAGAAGCTCAGGAAGACAGAGAGAGAGATGGAGAAGGACAGGAAGACAGATAGAGACAAAGGACAGGAATGTATAATGAGAGATGTAGAAGGAACAGTAGACGAGGGGTAGCCGTCAAGAGTAAAGCAAGAGTCGAAAAAAGCGGGAGAAAGAAGGTAGTGCCAGTCAGAGAAATATGAAGGAGATTACACGGAGTAATTAGCAGGCGTTTGACTGATAAACCAGTGTGTGGTTAATTAACAGCCCTCTAAACCAGTAGGGATGTGGTTTAGGCTAGTAACGCCCTCTGCTTCTGCTACTGCTTCCTCACTTTCATTTACTTTTGTAGCTCCGGTATCAGTATATTTGCTCTGTGATTTATGACTCTGGATCAGTGACTGACGAGGTCTTTGGATCGAGTCCTGTCGGGGCATCTTGCTCAGTAGTTAATGTGGTGAATGTCTCCATTTGTTGTGAGCCCTGTGGCAGACGTATAGCACACAACCCTATTGTCTGTGCAGTGCTCACAGCTCTGTATTTACATGTCATCCGTCCCGCTTTATCATTCACCTTTTGTCGGACAAAAGCAACAACGACGTTTCTTATTGGTGATGTGCCGATCGAAATATGGTCGCTACTTTTTACGAAACAAAAAAAGCCCTGAGTCGTGTTGATGCGGACTGGTGATCAAATAAAACATGGCCGCTGATATAATCACTCCGCTCCCTCTCTCTCGTCTGGAAATGTAATTAACTATGATTAAAATGGGCATTCTTTAATTAATAGCACACCCCTTTATTTCCTCTCCATTTCCTGCCTCTCCTATCTCTCACCCAATCACCTGCCATCCTTTCCTTTTAGCTTTCGTTCCTTCTGTTTCGCTTGATTGCTTGCATTTCATTCTTCATGTGAACAGGAATGTACATGTGCAGAATCTGCACTTGTCTTCAAACGGACGGCAACAATAGAAGCGAATGGACGTCAGAATGTCTGTGTGTTTGTCGTTTACTTCATCCTGCTCAGTTTGCCTGGGATTGAATTGATGGTGTGATCAGGCTACATGACTACGTGTGTGTGTGTGTGTGTGTGTGTGTGTGTGTGTGTGTACATGTGAGAGTACAGTTCAATGTTGCTGTGATGTGGTTGTTGAAACAAACATACGTCTGTTGTCTCGCCCTTCAAATAGAAAGAGGAAAAGATGACCTATTGTCTGCTATTGAGTTGTGAAATGCTGGGATGTGCTACACACCTTCAATGAGGTGCAATGATTACATGAATCCATGAGTCAGTCCAGTACAAGTTCACTTGTGCCACATTTCGGTTTTATTTACATACAAAAGCACTCCATTAGCTGATGCTGCAGTAAAATTGTTGCACGGCAAAAAGCAGAACACCCTTATGAAAGAAAAGCAAATGACCCTTCAAAGACGCCATTGTTTCGCCATCACCGCTGATTGGTTTGCATATCTATTCCTGTCTCATTACTCACATAGAAATACAGTCATGCAAATTAGTGCTGCCACCCCAGTAAAGCAGTGTATTGATATACTGTTTCCATATCCCTGACAGGCACTGACGGGCACACACACACACACACATACTAGCCTCTCAAATGCAAAGGTCAGTGTCAGCCTTCTGCCCTCCACCTTACATTGGAGGACAGCCAGAGAGGAGTGTGTGTGTGTGTGAGCGAGGAAATGGGCGAACGAATAACCACATTATCACAACGACTGAACAGAGCTCTGCAGAACCCAGCCACTGAGGTCAAAGGTCAGGGGTCAGCAGCACCTTGAGGAATGCCGGGCATCCCTACTGTACTACAGACACTGTGCACATAACCCCCCCCCCGCTGAGGATGACAGACAGAGGGGAGTTCAGACTCTTCATCTGCCACTTCATCCCTCACCTTCCTCACCTGGCCCTGCTGCACCTCCTCCTCTCTCGGCCGCAGCTCTCTTCATCCCTCTCCTGCACCTCCTCCTCTCTCGGCCGCAGCTCTCTCCCGTGATTTAATCCCCTCTGTTTCTGCAGGACCCTGCTGGCAGATCGCCGCTGTGTTGGCAGTTTGTATGAAGGAGGGTCAGGGTGTCATGGATTGGATGAGAGCAGGAGGGTCAGGGTGTCATGGATTGGATGAGAGCAGGAGGGTCAGTGTGTCATGGATTGGATGAGAGCAGGGGGGTCAGGGTGTCATGGATTGGATGAGAGCAGGAGGGTCAGGGTGTCATGGATTGGATGAGAGCAGGGGGTCAGGGTGTCATGGATTGGATGAGAGCAGGGGGTCAGGGTGTCATGGATTGGATGAGAGCAGGGGGTCAGGGTGTCATGGATTGGATGAGAGCAGGAGGGTCAGGGTGTCATGGATTGGATGAGAGCAGGAGGGTCAGGGTGTCATGGATTGGATGAGAGCAGGGGGGTCAGGGTGTCATGGATTGGATGAGAGCAGGGGGTCAGGGTGTCATGGATTGGATGAGAGCGGGGTCAGGGTGTCATGGATTGGATGAGAGCAGGAGGGTCAGGGTGTCATGGATTGGATGAGAGCAGGAGGGTCAGGGTGTCATGGATTGGATGAGAGCGGGGTCAGGGTGTCATGGATTGGATGAGAGCAGGGGGTCAGGGTGTCATGGATTGGATGAGAGCAGGAGGGTCAGGGTGTCATGGATTGGATGAGAGCAGGGGGTCAGGGTGTCATGGATTGGATGAGAGCAGGAGGGTCAGGGTGTCATGGATTGGATGAGAGCGGGGGTCAGGGTGTCGTGGATTGGATGAGAGCGGGGGGGGTCAGGGTGTCATGGATTGGATGAGAGCGGGGGGGTTCAGGGTGTCATGGATTGGATGAGAGCGGGGGGGGTCAGGGTGTCATGGATTGGATGAGAGCAGCATCATCCCTGATCTGTGATTAGGAACCAGATAGCTGTTTGTTATCAGTGTAGTGAGAAATGTTGCTAATTTGTCATAGACACGTTATACTTCTGTCTCTCTCTCTCTCTATATATATATATATCAGTCTAGTCTCTCAGCAAGCAGCCACACACACACACAAACCGCGGCAATGATCATGAAAGTGAGGCAAAGACCTTGACAACGTGATCAATGGAGAGATAAGGGAAAGAGCTATGAAGGCGAATACGCAGACTGGTTGATGAAGGAAACAGGGATTCACAAAAGTACTGTTAATTAAACTAAATCTAATGACAGCCTAGAAGCAGTTCATGTTTTTTAACGGCAGTTTGTCACGTGGCGCATTTTGTGCTGATGTTGATGAAATAAGCGTTTAACCGTTTAACCCTGCGCATTCCTCTGCCATATCGTACCCACGCCACATTGGTTTGTCCCAGTTAACCCTGAATGCCCTCTATAGGCAGTGACCAGGCCACACAGGGAGGAGGGGTGACGGGTGGGTATTGTGTGGACCAATCTGGCAACGCTGCTCAGTCAATGTAACCTTTCATCAGAGCCTATTAGGGCAGTGTGACATCATGGTTCTGGACTGTTGTTGTCAGAGATGAACTATTCAGGACAGAACAGTTTCCTACTCATCCTACATGTGAGCCTACAGATGGGCCTTGTGCTACTCATATTATTTGACTAGATGGGGACATCTCTATTTTAGGGAGCTGGATCTAGGCTGTCCTTTAGTGATAGAGACCCATTTAGGGTGCTGGATCTAGGATGTCCTAACCGTCTGTTACCCATCTAGGGTTGTCAAGCAGAGGTTTATGGGGACTTGGATGTGACTGGGGAAAGATACAAGCTGGCCAGAGCAGCTGAGTGAACCAACTTCACCACCGACTCCTGTACAACAGTTCCCATATACTTTCTTCTTGTTATCTATTCATTCTTGGTTTTTATAATCTACAATACTAAACTGATCTTCTCTATCCTTCATGCTTTACTTTGCTTCCTTTCGCTTTTCTCCCACACCCCTCTATCTCTTTCTCTGTGTCTGTCAGGCTCTGACTGGGGTTGGGAGAGAGCCTATCTGATTGGCATCCGGCCGGTTCTTTTCATAAACACAGCCTTGGAAGACCAGCAGACATACAGCAGAACATACAGCAGAACATACAGCAGACATACAGCAGAACCTACAGCAGAACATACAGCAGAACATACAGCAGAACATACAGCAGAACATACAGCAGAACATACAGCAGAACATACAGCAGAACATACAGCAGAACATACAGCAGACATACAGCAGACATACAGCAGAACATACAGCAGAACATACAGCAGAACATACAGCAGAACATACAGCAGACATACAGCAGAACATACAGCAGAACATACAGCAGAACATACAGCAGAACATACAGCAGAACATACAGCAGAACATACAGCAGAACATACATAAACAGCAGCTCTCCCGTGTGCCATGTCGGGTCCCTCCTGCAGCTCTGTCACAGTCCCTGGCTCACTCACTCTGCCTGCCGCTCTATAAACCCCATCCGGCCCTCGACCACCTCTTCCTCATCCTTCTCCTCTTCCTCCTCCAGTGTGTCACTGGAGCTCAACTCTCACAGAAGTAACAACTTTAGTCTGTCTTGCTAATCCTCTTGTGCCGTTTAATTTGATTTTGTTTCTGTTTTGCCCTGACATACAGTTGTTTTTCCCCTGTAATTAGATCCTTTGCTTTCACAGACTGGGAATGTTGACTGGCACACGGCACTGCCCCAAATCAACTATATCTATGTCTTCCCAAAATCCCCCCCCACCACCACCACCTCCTCATCCATCCTGTTCCCTTGGCACTCCCCAAGCTAATATAACGTTGTCGTTCAGACCCCCCCGCCCTAAAACTAAATTGCTAGCCCACTGGCTGCTAGTAACTGAGTTCCTGTGCCTTTGAAGTGGCACATGCAGAATAGAGATTCTGTGGCTGTTATGCCTGCTACTATAGCCTGCTGGCAGCTCTGTCAGAATGCAGATCTCTGGCAAAGGAATCACATCTCACCGCTTATGACCACCTGTGTGCAGGAGATGTTTATTTGTGTCTGTGTGTGCGTTTGTGTGCACACTCATTCTAAATACTTTAAACTTTTCAATGTACAACAATTTCTAATGTATATGTATGTATTTATGTTTAGTTGCTGATCAGGTCCTGGTAGAATCCCATCTCGGTTTGAGCCGCCACACGTTGTTTTGGAAGTGTGACAATATTGAAGGGTACAGCAGGACAGAGGTGGGGGGTACAGAAAAGTGAAATGATGGCTTTAGGTAGTTTAAGAGCCCGTTTCAAATGTCCCTAATTGTTTTGTGTGTTTTCATTTCTGACTGTAATATGCAGAATCCCCTGAAGCTGCTTTGTGGCTTAAACACTGTTTACTTCCTTTGATTTGAAATTCTTTGGCATTTTACTGCTAGCGTTAATTAACCTTCAATACTAGAAATTAAGGAGTGCCGGAGAGACACACAGTATAATTGGGCACACACACACACACACACACACGCACACACGCACACACGCACGCAGACACAGAACTGATGAAAGTATTCTCTGTTTTCATCTGAGATATATCTCCCTGTCATATTTATTTTCTGTCTTCAAACTCTATTACAAACATCTCTCTCTCCCTCTCTCTCTCTTTCTCTCTCTCTGTCCTCCTCTGTATGTACAACGGTTTGTAATTTCATCCAGTCTTAGTTGCATCCATTCAGTCATTTTTTGAACTTCAGTCAGAACAGAAACAACACGGCCGGTTAAAAGATGAAACATATTTGTTCTTTTTACAATAATTCCCGGTACACTGTTCACTCTGTCTCTTCCTGTCTTTCTCTCTGAATATGCTGTGTCTCATAATTTCTCTTATGTTTTTTCCTATACATGGTTCTTTGTCTGGTAAAGCGCTCCATCATTTTGATACCGCCTCCCATTAGCCGTTCAGTTTAATTAAAAAGCTCATTTATATGAAAATGGGAGACTGATAGTGATTTTCCTCCCTAGCAACAATCATCTACCTCTCACAGCAACTTTTAATTAGAGTCCTGTTTGATTGACGTCAGGCTCGCTGACTGGTCTCTCCTTGGACACACATGAGCTTGAGGACACACACATTTTCCGTATGACAGCCATCCAGGGTTGCTCTTTTTGTGGAAATAATGTTTTTATTAGAATTTTGTCTCGTTCCCTACCTACCCACTGTCTCCCTGCTTCTCTCCCTCTCTCCCGGTTCTCTCTTTATTCCTTCCCTCTCTCATTGTTCTGTCCGTTTCCTTTCTTAATATTCCCCTTCCTCGTTCCCTCGCTCCTCATTCCCTAACTCTCCGTTCCCTAACTCTCCGTTCCCTAACTCTCCGTTCCCTAACTCTCCGTTCCCTCGCTCCTCATTCCCTAACTCTCCGTTCCCTAACTCTCCTCGTTCCCTAACTCTCCGTTCCCTAACTCTCCGTTCCCTAACTCTCCGTTCCCTAACTCTCCGTTCCCTCGCTCCTCATTCCCTAACTCCTCGTTCCCTAACTCTCCTCGTTCTCTCTCTCCTCGTTCTCTCTCTCCTCGTTCCCTAACTCTCCGTTCCCTAACTCTCCGTTCCCTTGCTCCTCATTCCCGCTCTCCTCGTTCCCTCTCTCCTCCTTCCCTATCTCCTAGTGCCCTCTCTCCTCATTCCCTCTCCCCGGTCCCTCCCTCCTTGTTCCCTCTCCTCATCTCCTCTCTCCGTATTCCCTACCCTCCCTCATCTCCTCATCTGCTTTCAAGCTTGTTTCAATGCTGTGATAGGTTTATTCACTCAGTGTTTACCGTGCTGAATAAATTCCTGTCAGGCCTCTCCCCCAACTCTTTCTCTTTTCTCCCTCTTTTGCCGTATTCCTTCCATCTCTTCGTCTCTGCATCTTAATCAGGTGTGTGTGCACAGCTTCATCATGGAACGGTGGTGTCAACAGAGGAGGGTGACATTGGGCAGCAGACACAGTGGGAGGTGATCTAGGACAAATAGCTCCTCATGTGAGGTTTACAATATGTGTGTGGGGGCGACCCAGATGGTGCCTCAGTTTAAGCCTCTATATTGTGGCCTTATTGTTGCTGCGTGTTTCTTGTAGACTAATAATGAAACGTAAAGAAAACAATCTGGTGGAGATAAGCAAATGAACAATGTAGACAACTGTAACACAAGCAGTGTTTACACAATCATTTGAATAACAATGACGTGTAATTAATGAAACAGTTATCGCATCCTAATAATGCCAGAGTGGGAAGGCAGCGTCAGGATGGATTTATTGGACTCACTGCTCTCTAGCGACTCCTTCAGGTGAACAAGGTGTCTGCATAGCTGTCTGGTCAATAGATGAGCAGACGTTGGTGTAGACATTTCTAGGTTGGAAGTGAAATGTGTAAAAAAATAAAACAGTGGCTTGGTGTAGCAGCAATAAGAGAGGCTTTCTGCGGTCATGAAATCTCCTGAATACAACGCGAGTTGTTATGACGAGACGGCTGTAATTGGACATTTTAAAATATATAAACACAGTGTTGTATCATGATGGACTGGCATCAATACTGTTAGCTACAGTAGATTCCACCTCATCCAGCCTCACTTATGTGTTTACTACACAGCCAGGTCTCTGCTTGGGGAAGTGAAATGCTGGAGGAAATCAGATTAGACACACTCCCAACTCAGATTCCTGTTCTGTAATGAAGGGGGAAGAGTGGGGAGAGTTGGACTGATAGGTGGGTTCGAGTAAACGGGAGGTGGGGGAGAATGGGTCTCCACTACAGCCAGACTAAGAGCTGTGGGCTGGTGTCTCCACTACAGCCAGACTGAGAGCTGTGGGCTGGTGTCTCCACTACAGCCAGACTGAGAGCTGTGGGCTGGTGTCTCCACTACAGCCAGACTGAGAGCTGTGGGCTGGTGTCTCCACTACAGCCAGACTGAGAGCTGTGGGCTGGTGTCTCCACTACAGCCAGACTGAGAGCTGTGGGCTGGTGTCTCCACTACAGCCAGACTGAGAGCTGTGGGCTGGTGTCTCCACTACAGCCAGACTGAGAGCTGTGGGCTGGTGTCTCACAGAAATGAGCCATTAGAATTGAGCATTTATTTATTTCATTTGTTTCTACCACCGTACGTCTTTGTTATTCAATATGTAATATTTGGGGACGGAAGGAAGGAAGGTCTAAGACATTTCCACTGTCCTCGCAGAAACATCCCATGTAGGTGATTCCGTTTACAGCCCAGACGCTGCCCTCGTCCACCTAAAACAAGAAGGGCTTTTATTTCTTCTGATATGGCTACATTAAAGCATCCATTTCCCACCCTGACAGTGGCTCTTCTGACCACTAACAGTTTTGTCTTGTGGTTCTGGGGACAAACCCCCACCCGTCCCAGTCCCCTACTCCGACCCGCTCCACTGTTGAGGAGATAGGAGGACGATAGGATCCGCCGAGAGCTGAGGCAGGTGTTTGAAGTTACGGATGAGGTGTTGCCTTATCGCTGGGAGCAGGTCTGCGGCGTCCGCCGGGGCCTTTGAAGTAACAGATGAGGCAGACGGCGTGGAGATGGCAATGAGTTGAGGGATCACCATGGCAATGAGGGGTGATGAAGAGCCGAGACACGCGCAGATACAGATGAGCTCACGACACACCAAAACATCAACCAACCTCCTGACAACAAACGTCCAACACAGGTCTGCTATTGTCCTACTGCGGTGCCATGAGGAGATCATGCATCCCGTAAAGGGGGGGGTGTCGCTAATATTTATGCTACACAATATAATCTTTCATTAAAACAAATCACTGGGTTTGTGTCTTTTGAAGTATTACTTATGAGAACAAATCAGGGCAATACCTCGTTTTTGATAGCTACTATCTACAGGCCTCCTGGGCCGTACACATTGTTCCTAAGTGAGTTTCCAGAATTCTTGTCCAACATTGTAGTCATGGCAGATTCAATTTTAATCGCTGGTGATTTTAACATCCATATGGAAAATACCAATGACCCTCTTCAAAAGGCATTTAATGCCATAATTGACTCGGTAGGTTTTCTCCAGCACGTTTCAGGACCTACGCACTGTCACAATCATACTTTAGATTTAGTGTTGTCAAAGGGAATAAATGTAATTGATCTAACTATTTTTCCTCAAAATCCTGGTTTATCTGACCATAATCTTATAACATTTAGCATTAAAACAAGTGACACTTTTGCCCCCAGGTAGGGATCTCTAAAACCCGTTGCATAAATTCTATGACTACTAATAAATTTATTGACGCACTTCCAGGCTCGTTCGGCCTGCTAAATGATGGTAGAGCTACATCATCTATACACAATCAAATAGAGGATCTAAACGATATACTGCATAAGACTTTAGATGCTGTGGCACCCCTAAAAACAAAACCAATACGAAATAAGAAACTTGCTCCCTGGTACACTGACACTACTAGAACACTTAAGCAAGCCTCCAGAAAATTGGAGCGAAAGTGGCGCTCACGAAGTTAGAAGTATTTAGACTAGCCTGGATTGATAGTACTGTGCTATACCGCAAATCACTTATAAGTGCTCGATCAGCCTACTTATCTAATCTAATCGACACAAACAAAAATAATCCTAAATTTCTTTTTGACACAATTGCAAAACTCACTAAAAAGCAATGTTTAACCAATGAAGTGGGTCTTCACTTTAGTTGTGATGAATTCATGAACTACTTCGATGAAAAAATAATGAACATTAGAAAAGAAATTGCAAATTGTACCCTTAACTGCCTTAGTTCTCAAAAACTTTGTTGTACTGTGAGCCCGCAGAGCTGCCCTGATTTAGTTTCAATGGCGACTCTTGAATCTTTTGTACCTGTGTCTCTTGAAACATTTACAAAATTAATAAATAGTTCAAAATCAACCAACTGTCAACTAGACCCAATTCCAACTAAATTACTTAAGGAGTTACTTCCTGTGCTTGGCCCATCAATGTTGAACATAATAAATTGCTCCCTGTCCTCCGGATCAGTGCCAACCTCACTAAAAATTGCAGAAATTAAGCCTCTGCTAAAAAAAATGTAACTTAGACCCAGACATCCTAAAAAACTACCGACCAATATCAAACCTCCCGTTTCTTTCAAAAATCCTAGAAAAATCTGTCTCACTACAACTTACGGCCTTTCTGAAGACAAATAATATATATGAAAAACTTCAGTCCGGTTTTAGACCCCATCATAGCACTGAGACTGCACTTGTTAAGGTGGTAAACGACCTTTTATTGGCTTCTGACAAAGGTTCTGCATCTCTCCTATTGCTTCTTGATCTTAGTGCTGCCTTTGACACTATTGATCACTCCCTTCTCTTGGAGAGATTAGAGACCCTTGTTGGGCTAAGAGGACATGTTCTCGATTGGTTTAGATCTTATTTATCAGATAGACTTCAGTTTGTTTGTGTAGATGGCTTATCCTCTAACAAATCAAAGGTATGCTTTGGTGTTCCACAAGGCTCAGTCTTAGGACCACTTCTGTTCTCACTCTATATGTTACCTTTGGGTAATGTAATTCGAAAACATAATGTCAATTTTCACTGCTATGCCGATGACACGCAGCTGTATATTGCTATGAAACATGGAGAAGCCCCTAAATTAGCCACTATGGAAGCTTGTGTTTCAGATATACGAAAGTGGATGACAGTGAATTTTCTGCTCCTAAATTCAGATAAAACTGAAATGCTAGTTTTAGGACCTAAGAAACAGAGAGATTTATTGACAGACCTTACGCTGAACCTAAACGGATGTATAGTCATTTCACAAAAAAACGTCAAAAACCTTGGAGTGACCCTTGACCCGGATCTCTCATTTGACGATCACATAAAATATATTTCAAGGACAGCATTTTTCCATCTTCGGAATATTGCAAAAATCAGAAATTATTTATCAAAAATTGATGCAGAAAAACTAATCCATGCTTTTGTTACCTCAAGATTAGATTATTGCAATGTTCTATTCTCTGGTTACCCTGATAAATCAGTAAACAAACTTCAATTAGTACTTAATACGGCTGCTAGAATCTTAACTAGAACTAAGAAATTTGACCACATTACCCCAGTTTTAGCCTCTTTACATTGGCTGCCTGTTAAGGCTAGGGCAGACTTTAAAGTACTACTGTTAACATATAAAGCTTTACATCAACTTGCTCCCACCTACCTCGCTGAATTAGTCCAGCCATACATACCCACGCGTAACCTTAGATCAAAGGATGCCGGTCTCCTAATTGTACCTAAAATTTGAAACAAACAGCTGGAGGTAGAGCCTTCTCCTATAGAGCTCCTCTATTATGGAATGAGTTGCCAATCTGGGTTAGAAATGTAGATTCTGTTCAAACCTTTAAATCACAATTAAAAACATATCTTTTCAGTAAGGTCTATGGTTGAGTGTAATATGGCCCAGGGTACGAAGGTTGAACGGAAGGCTCGGATCTCATTCCGCCCTGCTGTCTTTGCCTTGCGGGTTCACATCTCCCCTGGGGTGTCCTCTCGATTGCTGCCTGGGGGTGGAGTCACTGGCTCGCTATGGTTCCCTGTTGTTGCCTCTCGAGTAGCTTTTTGAGCAAAAACGATACCTCCAGGCTGCTGCCTGGGGGGTGGAGTCACTGGCTCGCTATAGCTCTCCTTTGTTCGCTCAATCCGAGTAGCTAGTGAACAAACTCTGATTATCCCAGTTAACTGTGGGGAGGAGTCACTGGTTCGCTTAGCTCTCCTTTGTTCGCTCAATCCGAGTAGCTGGTGAATTAAACTCTGATTATCCCAGTTAACTGTGGGGAGGAGTCACTGGTTCGCTATAGTGCTCCGTTGCAGCCTCAATTCGAGTAGCTTTGTGAGCAAAAACTAAACCTCCCATATGCTCCTCGGAGTGTGGATGTCACTGGCTCGCGATAGCTCTTGTTTGTTCCACCAGCTCGAGTAACTTTGTGAGCAAAAACTAAACCTGCCCGAGTGGTCATGGTCGATTGGCGTCCCTGGGTTGATGCTCGGCATAGTGGGTGGGTGTTTTCCGGCCTATTGGGCCCTGTTTCGGGTTTACCCTGTCCAGGGCCCCAGCTTCACTGGACCCCCTGTCTCATTCTAAGATCTATGCTGCTATATTATGGTGCCGGGGACGTAGGGAACCAGGGTGTCTAACCTTTCCTGTGTCCTGTCTCTACTAACATCTGTCTGGACTTGTCCTGGGTTTACCCGTTCATGGCCATTGTCTCACTAACCCCCCTGTCTCCTTTTAAAGTATTATGTTCGGTATACTATTGTACAGGGAACTAGTGTCCAACCTTTCCCTGTGTTTGTGTCCACTTCTGTCAGGGGGACCGCTCTAGCTTGGAGCATATGCCGGATCCTCCCTGGGGCCCCTGACTGTGCGGCTGACAGAACAGCTGGTGCAACCGGAGCTTCTTCCTCCAAGTCCTATCAAATCCATCATCCCTCCTGGACATCCCGGACTATTTTGCGTTTTCAGTTTTCACACCTCGCTTGTTGTACTGTCATAAACTGACCCAGCCCAGCCAGAAGAGGACTGGTGATCCCTCAGAGCCTGGCTCCTCTCTAGGTTTCTTCCTAAATCTGACTTTCAGGGAGTTTTTCCTAGCCGCCGTGTGTCAACTTGTTCAACTTGTTGATGTTTGCTCTGTCGGATTCAGGCTGGTGATTGTAAAAGCACTTTGTGACAACTTTTGTTGTAAAAAGGGCTTTATAAATAAATTTGATTGATTGATTGATTGATCACACAGCAGCACACAGCAGCACACAGCCCCACACGGCACCACACACGGCACCACACACAGCACCACACACAGCACCACACAGCAGCACACACAGCACCACACAGCCCCACACACGGCACCACACACAGCACCACACAGCACCACACAGCAGCACACAGCCCCACACAGCACCACACAACACCACACACAGCACCATACAGCAGCACACAGCCCCACACACGGCACCACACACAGCACACAGCCCCACACAGCCCCACACAGCCCCACACAGCCCCACACAGCCCCACACACAGCACCACACAGCAGCACACAGCCCCACACACGGCACCACACACAACCCCACACACAGCCCCACACACACCACACACAACACCACACACAGCACCACACAGCAGCACACAGCCCCACACACAGCACCACACAGCAGCACACAGTCCCACACAGCCCCACACACGGCACCACACACAGCCCCACACACACCACACACAACACCACACACAGCACCACACAGCAGCACACAGCCCCACACACAGCACCACACACAGCACACAGCCCCACACAGCCCCACACACAGCACCACACAGCAGCTCACAGCCCCACACACAGCCCCACACAGCCCCACACACAGCCCCACACACACCACACACAACACCACACACGGCACCACACAGCCCCACACACGGCACCACACACAGCACCACACTGGACACTTACCCGTCCTTGCCGTATTGGGGTTCACACACCTCCACCTTTCTTATCTAGTTAACGTAACAGCGCCACCCTGTGAGGCAGACAGTCTGATGTCAGACTCCATCCACCCGTCTTACTGAGCATTAATACCCACAATCCCAGTGTTTGTTGAATGGAAGGTGCAGTTGATTTAAGGCCTAAGTAAACCTTGGGAGGGAGGAATAGACATTAGGACTACTTCATCTGGAACAGGTTAGTCGGCTCGGCCTCGTCCTGCTCTCATCTGGATGTACTTCGGACTTATGGAATACACATTTTGGACTCGTTCGTTTGCTTTCCCTGTTAATCCTTTTTTCCCTCTTCGTCCTAATGAAGCGAAACTGTTTGCAAACACGAACACGGCTTCTATTTCCTGTGCCTCTCATCTGTGGATCCGTCCCATTGCCCCGTGGTACCGGTTCAGACTCATCTGTGGATCCGTCCCATTTCCCCCTGGTACCGGTTCAGACTCATCCCCTCTTCTTCGAACTCGGTCCATGACAACTCGTCATCTAAACCTACAACTGCATTTATTCTTCATCTAGGAGTTTTCTAAAAGACAAAAAGATAAATATACTCGAAACGTTTTTGTTGGGCTTGGTAACTATAGGTGTATATACGTAATTGAGGTTACAGTTTGGTTAAGGTGCCGAAACACAGATTTCTGGATTAGGGTTACGCCTCAGGTCTCTCCAAGAACTGAAAAAGTAAAGTGTGTGTGTGTGTGTGTGTGTGTGTGTGCGTCAGATTGCAGTTGTCAGTTGGTGTATGAGATTTTGAGTGGTCAGGATGTGTGTTGCTTGATTAAGTCCCTGCTGTATTGATTCCTACCCAGTACTTGAACAGTTAAAATGTTACGAGTACGTCAGTATTCTAATGCAAGTTGAGGTTAGATTACTCAGACGGGTTCTCTGTGTTCTACGGTTCTGTGGCCCCCAGGCCCCATGTGGCCCTCTAGGCGGTCAGGGCCCATGATTGGTTGGACTCAAGCCCTTGGGTTCTGCGCCTGTCTTCCTGTTCCAATCAGGAAGGAGGGATGAAAGAAGGACGCGTGCCGTTTGCTCTAAGAATATGAAACAGATCTCTCTCCAACTTTCTTTTTGTCTTCTTCTCATCTCTCTCCCTCTTTTTCTCTCGCACTGTTTCCATCTTTTTACACACACTCTCTCTCTCTCTCTCTCTCTCTCCCTGTTGCTTTCTTGTCTGTCTCTCGTTCTAATATATTTTCTGGATCTTTGTGGTTTAGACCGTTTGGAATGCTCTGGCCGGAGTCTTTGTTCTGAGTTCCGTTGCCGTGTTCCGTTGCCGTGTAGCGTGACTGGTTCTCTCCCCGTAGGATTCCGTCTTTCCTGTATAAATATGAATGAATTGCCACAGTTCAGCAGAGTGCAATTTCATTAATTAGAACATGTTGAGTAAAGAAAGCTTCTTTCAGTTTGGTCAATCTAACTGAGCTTATGAAAACACTGTTAACACTAGTTCAACACTGCAGGCAAGACAGCCTACATACATTAGTACATACATAATATACATGTATATACAGTGTACACGCACATGCACACACACACGAGACAGCCTACATACATTAGTACATACATAATATACATGTATATACAGTGTACACGCACACGCACACACACACACACACACACACACACACACACACACACACACACACACACACACACGAGACAGCCTACATACACTAGCACGTAATATACATGTATATACAGTGTACGCACACACACACATGCACACACACACACACACACACACACACAAGACAGCCTACATACATTAGTACATGATATACATGTATATACAGTGTACACACACACACACACACACACACACACACACGCTCACACTAGCAACATCGGCAAATACAAAGACATGCATAATGGGCCTTTAATAGGTTAGTTTGTACTTCCATCCCAGTGCCCATTCTCATCCAGACCAGACCAGGCTCATTACCTTGGGCAGGGTGAGCTGTAATGCCTCCGCAGATAAGTCCCGTCTGTAGGAGCAGGGCTTTGAACAACCATGATTAGTCCTGCTGTAGAGATAACAGAGCAGTTAGCTGAAGCTGATCATGTCATGGCTACCGCAACAACAAGACAGGCCGCTTCTGGACATGAACCCAAATCCCTGAATTTAGAGAGACCTTTGTTCAGTGTGTGTGTGTGTGTGTGTGTGTGTGTATAGGGCGAAAGGGGAGTTGTTTTAATAAATAGTCACACTGCATTAAGGTTAAATGAGCCTGACGTCTTTAGTATCCATGACTGCGGAAAGCCGACCAGAAAACCGAGAGCAGTGAAAAAGTGTACCCAAGTAAACATAGGAGAGGAGTTCAATAAAGTGGAATGGAGGATTGATTCAGCCTCTCAGATCTTCCAGATTAGCCTCCTGATGAGCGACAAATATGGAGCGCTGGTCATGTGACCTTAGCAGTGACAGGTTGAACTGAGTGGTCACCAAGTAATTACAGTTAACCCCTGTGGATGGAGGACACTGGTGGAGGTTCCTGATTGGTGGAGGTTCCTGATTGGTGGAGGTCCCTGATGCTACATTCAATAAAGTATCTGTTACTGAAGGAGTCGGGCTGTGGGGTTCTGATGTATTCAAACGTTATGCTGAATACTGCTATGATGGTGTCCTGGTTGGGTCAGTCCATCTGTGGGGTTCTGATGTATCCAAACATTATGCTGAATACTGCTATGATGGTGTCCTGGTTGGGTCAGTCCATCTGTGGGGTTCTGATGTATCCAAACATTATGCTGAATACTGCTATGATGGTGTCCTGGTTTGGTCAGTCCATCTGTGGTGGTTGGGACAACATACTTCCTGCTCATCTCTCCCTCATTCCCTCCTGCACTCTCTCTGTTTGGAACATTCGTACCTAATGGGACAATTTGATTGGCAGGTGAAGTATTTTGCCGTGAAGGCTGGTATCACCGTGTCAGTGCTTTTATAGTAAACAACGCTTACAGCCAGAATTAACGTAATCAAAACCGTTTTTTCATAAACAATGCTAGGGTGTGCACCGCCAATTTAAATTAGATGAACACATTTTTATAAGCAATTATTTTTGCCGCTATGAGCTATTATTCTAAGCTATACAAAGGGAGGGGTAAATTATCCTTAGAACATAATTATACAAGCACATATTTTCTGTCTCTACATTACATCGTTTATATCCTTTGTTTTTATGCTTTTACTTCCTCTCTATTTCTTTCTTTTCTCACTTTCTGTTTACGTAAAATTACGATTTGAATTAAGATGTTTTTGATTTTCCATACTGCATATATGTAGGTGGGTGAGAATGTGTGGATTTCTATAATATACATAAACTATTACTAGCATGTTTTGTTATTGTTCTGAGAAAAACAAACCACCTTGTAAAATGTTTTTATACCAAAAATGACAAAAAATGTATTCACATATAATGTACACAGTATGCTTAGAGTCTGTTTCATTGAAAATGATTTAATTTAATTTAAGGACATACATGGAACCTTCCTCAATACCTCATTCTTCATCACAACATGTTTACTATTCACAGTCTATATATTATTATGTCTCACGACCTCATGTAACACAGATAATGGACTTATTGATGCTAATTACTGTTCTGATGACTGTTTGAATAGCAGACCTACAGCCTCCTCACACAAGTCAATACGGTGTAACGTTAGTTCGGTGAATTCACATTGGTTATCCCTCCCTGCTCTTCTTCTAATATCTTCCTCCTCCTTTTGTCAAGTACAACATCTAAAAGACCAACATTCATTTTGACAGGACTTGGGTAAATAATTCACATAATTACACTGATTGTCCAGATGGGGCGCTACAACATGTGATTGAAAATGCAAGGTTGCCAAGGTTACTAGTGATGGGCATTCCGGCACTTTTCGGTGAGCCGGCTCATTTGGCTCCCAAACGGCTTTTGCGATAGCTTAACCATGATTGGTGTTTAAATAATTCACATTTATTTATTAAATGAAGTCATACTCCTGCTTGGAATTGTGTAGGCCTACGTTGAATTCAGACTTTTGCTATTCATTTTAACTTCTGCCTGCCACGATTGTCGTTACCCAGACTAACCAACAAACATTCACAATGGGCTGTGAAGTCAACCCAAGCGATTCATTTAAAATTATTAATGGCGTAAATATGTTTGTCACCGTTCACGTATTTCACTTTTTAGAACCTCTGAACCATCCATTACTTGACCTAAGCGGGAGCTGTCTGCAGCGCACTACACTAGCTATACAATTTTTTTGTGCACTTGACTTTTGTTGGAGCTGACCAGAGCACATCACATGTTTTTTCTCGTGTTCAACCGCTACTTGCCTGTAAATCCAGCCCAACAGCCCACTATAACACATAACTGTTATTAAATATGTGACGCAGTCTAAAGTGGTCGCAAGTTGGAGTTCCTTAAGTCCCAAACCTGGACTCCCTCGGTACTACCAAGCATTGACTGGGCCAGCAGCACTTCCCCGCGGTAGCCCCGGTACTGAGACGATGTGTGCACGAATCCACCTGCTCACACCCTTTGGCAAGTACCATGGCAAGTAACCAATATTTGATGTTTTTGCCAGCGTAAACATTTGGCCTAATGTCTTTGCCAGTCGCTTTTTCACCGAAACATATTGTAAACGCAGAATTAACAATCAACTTGCAAGCTGTGCATACATTACAGATCTCTCTCGTTGCATACCTTGTGTTTTTGTCTTTTATTTAACTACTCTACATGAAATACTGCACAAGCAGCAGAGCTTCACAGAAGAGGGGCTGATATGTGTTTGATACTTTAGCCTAATATTTAAAGCTATTTAAACGAAATACTCAGTATGAACAAATTCTAAAATTGCAACTTTTCGATATTAACAACAGACGATTATGCGATTAACAGCAAATAAATATTGTAAATGTGTGAAAATATGGATTAATTAATGCATACAATATCAACCAGTCAAGCATAATTATTTGTAACAACCTTTGCCACAAATGTCATAAACAATATCAAAACCAGCAGCACGAGTTTATGCATCTTGATCTTGATTTCACATTGGCACACATGCTAAGGGATCAGAGTCTTGCAAACCCACTCAATGTCTCAGACGGCACGGGTGCAGCTTTTTCACTTAACTCTGGGATTGCCATTGAAATCTGACATTTTTCAAAATGACTCATTGGCCCAGTGGGGAGGTGGTAGAAGGACGACAGGTTTACTCTTGTCTTGTTTAAATGATTCACTCCCCTGTCTCAGAATGGAGAGTTGGCTTCCTCTGGGAATAATGGCTTGGCCGCACTGGGACCAAATTTCCCATGGCTAGGAAACAATTGCCCCCTCCATGCCGCCTTTCTTTCCCCTTTGATTCTCTCCATCACTTTCAGCCCCCTCCGCTCCCCTCCCTCTTGCTCCCCCTCTCCAGTCCTGGGGCACTGTACTCTTCCATTTATTTATATATCTGGAGAAGGAAATGGAGTCCCACCCAGAGAGGAGGGGTGAGCTAGAGGTAAAGTGTGTGTTTGGTGAGTGTGTGTTTGGTGAGCGTGTGGAAGGGTCAAGGGGAGATTCATATTATTAAGTTGCATTTCTGTAGACATGTCAGTTTGGCCGATTCTATGTGTGCATGTTTTTCCTACTGTATGGACATCATATGGAGAACTGACAGAGTCTTTTATACAGTATATGTGGTTGTGTGATGAGTGAAAAACACGAGGCAATTTGTTGTTGCTATCTAAACCTAAATTACAAGAAGTCTAGATAAAATCACATCATTTTAAGGGTTTAGTTGACAGAGACGACTAGACATCCCGTGATAAATTCATTGACTGATGTGTGTTGTTTTGTTGGCTCCTGTTTTGACACACATATCCATGCCTCTCTAGCATAAACACCTCTGGTCTCTGTGGGACAGTGGTTGGACTGGGTTGGACTGAGTTGGACTGGGTTAGACTGTGGTTGAACTGTGGTTGGACTGGGTTGGACTGGGTTGGACTGTGGTTGGACTGTGGATGGACTGTAGCTGGACTGTGGTTGGAATGTGGTTGGAATGGGGTTGGACTGTGGTCAAGAAGGACTGGTCTTTAAGAGATTATATAATTTTGCAGAGACTGAGTGCTTTTGGCAAGGATGTATACATCAGTCGCCTGACAGGGTTCTGGACGGACAGGATTCTGGACAAAAAAATGTTTTACCAAAGTGAGAGTTCCAGGAGATGGGACTGGTGATTGGGCGTTCTGTGCTTCCCAGCTCTCTTTCCTGTACCTAACCCCCGGATGACCCCCGCACGACCCCCGGACGACCCTTTGAGAGGAGTCAAGGGCTCTATTCTGCTGTTTGTGGCTGTAGTGAGGGGTGCTGAGCGGCGCATTCCTATGTCGTTAGCTTCAGCGCTACAGTGCTATCGTCTACATCACTGACCGCCACACTGATATAATTGCAGCCTGTGATCTCAAGCGGGACAAAACGCTTTAATTTTCCTCAAAGATTCGCTTCGAAGTACGTGTTTCTCACATCCCCGCACCCCAATTTTGTCACCCGTTAACCTTTGACCTCTTCCTAACACGCTCCCTTCGCCTTGGTTTACTTCTTGTTAAGTATTATTCATGATTTCCCTTCAATATCCCTTTTAATTACTCAAAAACTCAATGCACTGAAGTTTCAATGTACTTGAAGACTTTATTTCTCTGTTTTTCTTATTAGGGGTTGGTCATTGGACTCTTATTCTTCTTGGCTTCAAACTTGTTTTCTTGTTTTCCTGTTTAGAGAAGCCGTCCACACCTGACTGTACAGGATATAGCTCTAGGGGGAACCCAGCCTGTCTACACAACTGGATCTGATGCACAGTCCCAGAAGTTGGTTAGCTATGTAATAATGGTTGTTCATTTCCCGACGTGTAATCATGCATCTGTTTGTGGGAAAAAAACCTGTTTGGAGGTTTTGGAACCTCTTCAGATCATCTGTTCCATATGATATGTGATAAGTCATGATGCAACATGATTATATAGGATGTGATATAACTCTTCTCTTCCTGACACAAGTCAATCAGAGGTTGGGATTGAGAATGCAGTATGAAATGTCACTTTTGGTAAAATACCCTGAAAGAGCAAGTTGGTTATTTTAATTTAATTTGGTGTAAAAATCCACTCCTGCTGGTGTTCCAGCCACGAGTTATTCACATGGGATATAGTGTGGAAGCATTTAGATGTGTGTGTGTGTGTGTGTGTGTGTGTGTGCTATCTGAACATCCACTGGAGGAACAGTAGGGCTTCATTGGGTCCAGTGGTGTGAAGGTCCAGTGAGTGGAGTACAAAAGCATTCATTCATCCTCAACAATGGATGGAGAGTTAGTGGGGTCAAGTGTGTGGAGTAAGAGAGAGATACGGTGTGTGTGTGTGTGTGTCCTGCCAGAGTGTGTGTGTCCTGCCAGATTGTGTGTGTGCACCCTGCCAGAGTGTGTGTGTGTCCTGCCAGAGTGTGTGTGCGTCCTGCCTGAGTGTGTGTGTCCCCACTCTGAGTAAAAGACAGATACGGTGTGTGTGTCCTGCCAGAGTGTGTGTGTGTGTGTGTCCTGCCAGTGTGTGTGTGTGTGTACGTGTCAGTGTGTATTGCTGCATGCACTGATAGATACTGTATCTTTAGTGGTACTTTGCATGTTTCTGTGACTGTGGTTTTTCACATTTGCACATGTTTGTTTATGTTTATCCTGTCTTAGTATACATTTGACATGTTTAATATTTACACGTGTGTGTGTGTGTGTTAGTGTTTGCTGCGTGTGTGTGTGTTAGTGTTTGCTGCGTGTGTGTGTGTGTGTTAGTGTTTGCTGCGTGTGTGTGTGTGTTAGTGTTTGTGTGTGTTATTGTTTGCTGCGTGTGTGTGTTTGTTAGTGTTTGCTGCGTGTGTGTGTGCGTGTGTTAGTGTGTGTGTGTGCGTGTGTTATTGTTTGCTGCGTGTGTGTGTGTGCGTGTGTTAGTGTGTGTGTGTGCGTGTGTTATTGTTTGCTGCGTGTGTGTGTGTGCGTGTGTTAGTGTGTGTGTGTGCGTGTGTTATTGTTTGCTGCGTGTGTGTGTGTGCGTGTGTTATTGTTTGCTGCGTGTGTATTCACATGTGGTTTGCGAGGGTCTAAGCCAAGTCTGCCCTTGTTTGTTAAGATTTTAACTCACCTGCAGAGCAGGTCTGCTCCTTATCACTGCCCCGTTCTGATTGGCTCTTATCAGCCCACTGAGCTCTGATTGGCCCTTATCTCCTGGGTCCTCGCTCTGATTGGGAGCCATAAAGCAGTGCTTTAATGGACCATGAACTAGCAGATAACACACAGATACTAACCCTGGCCATAATCGCTGGGATCACGCAGCCACACACACATCCTTCTCCTCCACCACCACCGTTTGACATCACCTCCCAGAACGGGGATGATTGAATGGCCGTACAGTGTATCCGGTGCTCTGTTCTGTCACCGTCAGTCACTATATAGGCAGATGTAGTGGTCTGCCTGAGATGGCCTGTGTGTCATGTGTTGAACATAAATATATGTGTTTGGCTGCTGGGGGCTGGTATATAGTGTTGTAGTAAATCTGTTGGATTGTCACCTCATCATTGTCCTCTGTGGACGTGTCTCTGTGTCTCACTGGAACATTCCTTGATTTGACACGTCCGTGACTCACTTCTGTGGCTCGTTGGAATCGCTGTGATATACTTTATTCCTCCAGGGGGCAGTAGTGATCTACAGTGGTGGACGTTGTGGTAGTCTAAGAGAGAGAGCTGTGTGTGCGTGTGTGTGTGCGTGTTTGCGTGTGTGTGTGTGTGTGTGTGTGTGTGTGTGTGCGCGCGCGCACGTGCGCGCGTGCGTGTGTGTGTGCGTGTGTGTGAGAGGGAGAAATAGAGATTTTTAAAGGATGAGTGTGATGTTAAGCTTGTAGTGCCGTAGAGAGACAGTGATTCAGTTGATTTATAACAGGGGAACACCTCCACTGAACACTGAAAAATCTGGCAGTTCTCACCAAAACCAAGTCAGTATAAAATGTATGTCCAGGTGTGGAAAATGTCTATATATGACTCGGAAACAGCCCACTAGGGGCAGAGTTAACGAGACTTTCTTTTCGCTTGGGCCTTTTGTTTAGGGATTTCGTGGATGGATGTCTTTGACACAGACTTCTAAGGTTGGGAGTTCAATCATCTGCTGAATTCAAATGGAACATATTTTTTCCTGCAATCCCTTTCCCAAACCCTAACTCTTAATTCAATTGAAATCAACACCTAAATAAATTATACTAGAAACAACTGATGGTTAAACTGCTTGGCCATGCTTAGCTGGACAACAGGTGGTTAGGTAGGACAGAGGTTAGGTAGGACAGTGGTTAGGTAGGACAGAGGTTAGGTAACCCAGTGGTTAGGTAGGACAGTGGTTAGGTAGGACAGTGGTTAGGTAGGACAGTGGTTAGGTAGGACAGTGGTTAGGTAGGACAGTGGTTAGGTAACATAGTGGTTAGGTAGGACAGAGGTTAGGTAACCCAGTGGTTAGGTAGGACAGTGGTTAGGTAGGACAGTGGTTAGGTAGGACAGTGGTTAGGTAGGACAGTGGTTAGGTAGGACAGTGGTTAGGTAACATAGTGGTTAGGTAGGACAGTGGTTAGGTAGGACAGTGGTTAAGTAACCTAGTGGTTAGGTAGGACAGAGGTTAGGTAGGACAGTGTTAGGTAACATTTCTCTCATTGTCTCCTTCTGTCATCCTCAATGGGCCTTAGGTTTATTTGTTCACGTTGTCCACAGTTTTATCATGGCCAGTTATCACAATGACTCTCTCCCCTTATAAATATAATATACTGCCCATTCCAAGTTTTGATTTCCAACCTCAGATAAAATCATAAATTACATATGTGGTCACAGTCTCTATTGGTTCTAAGTAATGAGATGCAAATTATAATACAGTGATTATTAAGATTTGTAACGACCAACTGATCACACTCAAGGATCCTTAAATCAATCACATTGTCTTGTTCGTCTCTGACTCTTTTAACAAACAACATTTTGTTCAACATTTTTACGACTCAACTGTAACGATTTGTAGTTTTGTGAATGAAAGTTGTTTGTATTTAAATATAGTAAAGTGCCTCAGGTCAATGTGGTAGGTTTGAAGTGTCGTGTTATATAGAGTAATTGGTTTGTCTACTATCTCAGTCAATGACCTTTGTTTCTTTGGTCTATATCAAACCATTCCCAATCTCAATTATCATGACTTATGAGCGAATGAATCCTGAGGAGTCCTTTCTCCACAGCCTTCAAACAACCTTCGGAGCACTTCTGAGTCCGAGGGTTTATCTGGGAAAGTTTCTCTTTAATTGGAATAATTCTATAAATCGGCCAGAGGGAGATATGAGAGTGAGGAGTGAAGTCCTAAAATCCTGGAGCTGAAATTAGATCTGTGAATTGTCTGTAGGGAACAGGGAGGGAGTGTGTGATATGGATTAGAGAATAGGGAGGGATGGAGATCTCATCGACACACACACACACACACACACACACACACACACACACACACACACACACACACACACACACACACACACACATGCACATACATAAACACACACACACATGCACATACATAAACACACACACACATGCACATACACGCGCGCACATACACACACATGCACATACATGCACACACAAACACACACACACACACATGCACACACACACAAACACACACATACACACAAACACACACACATGCACATACATGCACACACAAACACACACACACACACACACACACACACACACACACACACACACACACACACACATGCACACACATGCACACACAAACACACACATACACACAAACACACACACATGCACACATGCACCCCCTCTCCCCCATCCTGTATGCTGTGTAGTTATCCAAATTGTTTTACTGCACTTGTACATTCCTCACCAAGTTCCTGTGACTTCTACATTTACTATAGCAGAAATTACAAATTACGTCTCATCTGAAATAAATAAAACAGGGTGAGGAATCTGAAGACAGAGATAGTCCTGAGGTGTCCTATAGGGCTCAGGTTCTGCTGGAGGACGGGAGTGGGGGAGAGAGAGAAGACACAGTTAGGTTACACAATAGAACGAGGAGATAAGATGCAAGTGAAACAGTGGTCCTGTCCAAAGATGTGGGGTTGGAAAACTGGCAAAAATTAATTGTCAATGACTCAATCCACTCACATCAGGTATGGCGATTTGTGTGTGTGTGTTTGTCTGTGCATTACTTGTGAGGTCCAAATGTATGGTAACCCATGGTAACCTATGGCAAATCTAGTGAGACTACAGTGAGGGCATTTTGCGAGTTGTCACTTTTCCATAACTTGTTTTTCAGCTTGTAGATAAAGTGTCTGTGTTGAGACATGTCCTGACCCTGAGACAATTGGGTGTCGTACCACAATTAACATCCACATTTTTCCAGCTAATGCAAATGTGTCCTCTAAAATATCTATTCTAATTCAGAGGCAAATCAGCCTGACAGTCACCCACACTTACAACCTGATCCAGGTTATAGCCAATATCACTGCTTTATGTCCTCTATGGCCAGTAGAATACAGGAAACTTGTCCTCAATAAAGAAATGTCTGCCTGAAGACATTATCAAGATTGATGCATTGTTGAGTTATTGTATAATGTTAAAAATGGTTGAGCCAGGCGCTTTCTTATTATTCACATTTTGTTGTTTCAATGGAATCATCTTGTATTATTCTGCTATGTCAATGTGCCAAAATCTTTACCCACTCATTTCTGTCTCCTTTTGAAAAATATTTAAACTACAAACAATTTGGTTGAATACACACATTCAATTCCCAGTCTACAGCTTGTACAAATGATTACCACAATTAAGTGTTAATCTGACTGCTTTGTAAATTTGCTGGCCCTAATTCTAACCATAAAACATAAAAATGAAATGAAAACATAAAACAGGAAAATCTTAACACCAATTTTGAATGTTTGCCTTTAACCTGGGATGAAATTTAAAACAGTGTATTTTTCAAAATGGGAACAGGAAAAAGTCTGCTTTTGTAATGTTATTTCTGATTTAACCACTGCTTGGGCACATTTCAAACCATTATGACCGTTTGTATATTAAGCTTTTGCTCCCGGGGTATCGATGAGCCGTGGACGCCCAAGACCCTGTTGCCGGTTTGGGGTTTGTCGCTCCTTGAACCAGTGCGAGTAGGTACTTACTACTGCTAACCTGGAGACTCCCACAAACCCCTTGTTGTTTCAAAGATGCTCTGGCCCTTGTCAGGCATTCAGGTCTTTAGCCCTGTCCATACCTCCTTCATCCAACACGTTGACTACGAGAACTTATTTTTTACTTAGCATTTAATCTACCCAAATCTTGACGTATGTGCTTGTTAGGAGACCATGTTATTCGCTTGATCTGTGAGCGGTCATAATGTTTTGGCCCATCAGTGTAGTCAGAAACACGCGCACATACACTCATAAACCATTGTTTATGGTTTATGAGTTTCTTTTGAAGATGTTCAGACCACCCTAATACCTCTGATTTGGTAGTTCTTGTTTGTAGTTCGTATAAACAAGTTTTATGGTCTACCACTAAAACAGTCGTGAGCATTGTCTGTCAGATGTACTGAGACTCATCTACAAGGTTTATGTGCTGTGTTCAGGTTGCCTTTCATCTTGTTAATAATAAAATGCTAGCACACACATGTTAGCGCACACATGCTAGCACACCACATGCGAGCACACACATGCTAGCACACCACAAGCGAGCACACACATGCGAGCACAAACATGCGAGCACAAACATGCGAGCACACACATGCTAGCATACCACAAGCGAGCACCCACATGCTAGCACACACATGCTAGCACACACATGCTAGCATAAACATGCGAGCACACACATGCTAGCACACCACAAGCGAGCACCCACATGCTAGCACACACATGCTAGCACACACATGCTAGCACAAACATGCTAGCACACCACAAGCGAGCACCCACATGCTAGCACACACACATGCGGGCACACACATGCTAACACAAACACACATGCTAGCACACACATGCTAACACACATGCGAGCACACACATGCTAACACACACACATGCTAGCAC
Source organism: Dallia pectoralis (assembly GCA_029465975.1). Classification (NCBI taxonomy): domain Eukaryota; kingdom Metazoa; phylum Chordata; class Actinopteri; order Esociformes; family Umbridae; genus Dallia; species Dallia pectoralis. The sequence continues at coordinate 17,301,686 of CM055744.1, forward strand.
ACACATGCTAGCACACACATGCTAGCACACACCTGTGATGCTCCTTTGACTGACAGAAGGTACACAGATCTAGATCACTTATTTGATCAAAAAAGAGACAATTCACGTGTTTAGACAGACTGAGAACAGATCATTTATATGAAATGACATACCACGGTTATTTTGTTTGTCTCGTTTTATTGACACACAGCACGGCTGTGAGGCCTGAAAGCCATATGCAAATCTACAGAAAGTTAAACAAGACAAGAAGACAGAACCTTGCTCATCTTATTTGGTTAATTGTGGGTTATTTGTGCCCCTCTCCACACACACAGACACACACAAACACAGGCACGTGCACCCTCTCCACACAAACACACACAGACACGTGTGCCCCTCTCCCCCACACACACACACACACACACACACACACACAGACACACACACACACAGGCACGTGCACCCCTCCACTCACACACAACGTCTCACACCCAAGCACCTGCAGAAAAGGGCATTCATTGTTTAAGTCTATGCCCCACGCGCCGCCTTCTACCCCCATGGTCTTCTCTCTGTCCCTTTCCTCCCACTGTCTGATCCCCCACCCCTCCCTCTCCTGTCACTGCACAAACACAGCTGACTAGAGAAGGGGGGGGGTACTTATATCAAGACCCACTCGCGTGCTGCCTTACAAATCCTCCAGCAGGCCAGTGTGTCCTGATGTGTCTATGTGTGGAGTTTTTCCAGTGATTGAAACAATTTCTATAATAATTGGGTTTTTGATTTATTTCAGAATTCATTGTCTCTCCGGTTGTTATTATTTAGGATATGTAGAAAAAAAGTAGAATTATTATTATTTTTTTAAGATTAAGCCATTAATGTATGTTATAATGTATTTGGAAGAAAATACACATTATTAAAGGGGGAGAAACATTTAGTTGCAGGGAAGCAGTTTTTACATCTGCGGCTAGAGTATTGAACATTAGATTTAGCAGATATGTCCATCAATTCTCTGTCCAGTCCCCTACTCCTAATCAATCTATTTATCAGGAAGATCAATCTCTACAAATCAATCCCCCGTTACTTCACTTTCCTCAATAATTGTGGATGTCAGGGGTGACTCGGTTGGAGTGCAACGAAACTTCCCCACCAACACAAGCGTTAATGTTCTCCAGTGCTCAAACCTGGTAGACGACCGGGACAGGTAAGTCAGCTCGTAGAAGTTTTATTGCAAAGATTCCAAAGTTTCAAAAAAATATAGGAGGCGGCATTTTCTACTCCCCACAGTACACTGGCTCAGAAGTAAGTTACCCTGTCTCTTATAAGAAATATAGGACTGGCACACAATACAGGACAAGCTCCACACAGAAATGTTCTGAGATGGCAAACGATTGAACCATGGAAAATAACTGCAAACAATGAACCAATAGGAAATCACTGTAGATAGTGACCCCACCTGACTCGATGTTGCACCTAGATGGTCGTTTTATTAAAGTCTGCCTCAGTCTTCGCTCTCGGGTTTGGCACAGCTCCCCTCGTCACTAGCTCACTGGTCCCTGTACTCATCCACGTCCCCCAGTAGCCTCCTTGTACTGCAGACCAACCAAGTCATCATATAGCGTCTGTATACACAATGGTTAAGGGTTAACGTTTGGTAACACTCCAGTGTATATATGGTTGAGTTGAGTTATAGCAGTTCCTAAACAAACTAGGTAGCACCTGACAGCATCAGAACCTAGAAGGAGTAGCCAGGCCGATACTAAAGCTTGTGCGGTTGATCTGCCATTTGCACAATACATCCTGTGGTACTTCTCTTGCTACCTCTGGCCCTGTACACTGCTAGCCTATTTATTGTATTTGCCTTTTGCACAATACATATTGTTTGTTCTATCCGTTTACCACTTGCACAGATGTTCTCTGCTTGTAATGTCTTTAGCACGTTTGCATTTTACTACATGGTTGATCTGAATACCAGCACATTTACTTATCCATGTCAACTGCACATCCTCACACTGTACTGAATACCTGCACAATTACTTATCCATGTCTATTACACATCCTCACACTGTACTGAATACCGGCACATGTACTTATCCATGTCTATTGCACATCCTCACACTGTACTGAATACCTGCACATTTACTTATCCATGTCAACTGCACATCCTCACACTGTACTGAATACCTGCACATTTACTTATCCATATGAACTGCACATCCTCACTCTGTACTGAATACCTGCACATTTACTTATCCATGTCAACTGCACATCCTCACACTGTACTGAATACCTGCACATTTACTTATCCATGTCAACTGCACATCCTTACACTGTACTGAATACCTGCACATTTACTTATCCATATGAACTGCACATCCTCACTCTGTACTGAATACCTGCACATTTACTTATCCATGTCAACTGCACATCCTTACACTGTACTGAATACCTGCACATTTACTTATCCATGTCAACTGCACATCCTCACACTCTAATCATATCTTTTTGCACTGCTCTTTTGCTGAACAGTTTGAGGTGGTCATGACGGCCAATTGGTTGCCAGTTTGAGTTGGTTATAATGGTCGATTGGTCGCCAGTTTGAGGTGACCATAGGTGACCATATGACACTGGTCAGTGGTGGGTTTGTGTTAGATCGAAAAACAGATCATTGGGTCTTTCACATGCAAACTAGTGTGTCTTTCTTTTGTTTAAAAGTGCGTCCGGGAAAAAAACACACTACTCATTTGCACAGCCTGTTGGTTTAGCATTGTCTCTAGTGTGTGTGTTTAGTGTTTGTGTGTGTGTGTGTGTGTGTGCTTGTGTGTCTGAGAGACTAACCCTGCTGCTTTACGCACTCCTTTAGAATAGGCCTATGCAGCTGCCTTTTGCCATGTACCACTGTAGGTTTAGCACACACACACTTCACCCATCCAACCCTCCTTCTCTCCTGCTACTCCTCATCTTCCCCTCCTCCGTCCCATGGGCAGTAAACTGGTTATCTCTCTCTCTCAGATCCTAATCTGACAGCAGATCCTGCCTGTTGCCAGGTTACCCCTTGGGGCTCAATCTCCATTTAAATCCTAGGCTGCTCTGCCTTCAACAGGGAGCTATATGGCCCCCCTCCCCCCTCCTTGTCACAACGACCAACATGGGCAATGTTCTCCATTCCCCCCTCTGCCCTGGCCCCCACTCTCTCTAACTGGAACCGACACTGACCCGATGCGGCCGACTGGGACGCTACAGAACCCAGCAGGTGATGCATCAGCTACAGGCCTTCTGCGCTCCAATGGGTGCTGATGCAGCCTAGTTGAAATCAGATGTTTTGTGGGTGCATAAAATGGGTGCCGGAGCTACGGGGTTTAATTCTAAAAGGCAAATGTCCAACTAGAGTTAGAATGGATAACAGCAGGTAGGTTAAAAACTAGTCATTTTACCTGCAGGTCCACTTGAGCTCCCAGGGGAACCGGGGGCTACAGCCTTGGGATTGTAGTCCCAGGATGGGCCAGAACTGGACCACTGGGTCTGGGAAGTCATCGTGATGATGGGGAGCTGAGGGGGGAGGCTTGGTTGGGGAAGAGGCCGCGCGCTAGACGTGGGGGCGATGGCTAGACGGATGTGGGTGGAAGCTAAGGGGGCCAACACTGGTCAGACAGATGGAATAGAGAGATATGGTCTCCGCTCCTTCAGTCTCCTTCTCCTCTCCTGACTCCCTTCAAGCCCATGAATGGAGGTCCTTTGTATGTGCAGACGGGTGTTCAGGGGCGTGACCCTCTGCTAGAGGTTACAGGGAAGCAGGGGCGGATGAGAGAGACGCATAATTGCAGCACAAACACAAAGCCCAGAGAGAGAAAGGGAGAGAGAGATAGAGATAGAGAGACCTGGACAGAAAGAGAGATATACGTGAATACTGTATGTGACTGCCCCCACCTGGCTCAGATTGGAGGGTGGGTTGGGTTGGCTTGTATCTGATGGTTATGGTTTATGGCCCCAAGCACAGGAAGTGCCTGTCTTCCTTCTCATGGACTGATGGAAGAGAGCAGAAGAGGGGAACCGAATCTGAAAGGTTGATCGAGATGGTAAAAAATGTGGAGAGTCGTGAGAGAGATGGAGGCTGAGGGACAGTAGGATAGAACAGTAAAGAGTAGCGGAGAGTGAACGCAAAAGGCGGAGAGTGAAAAGAGTAGCGGAGAGTGAACTGAGTAGCGGAGAGTGAACAGAGTAGCGGAGAGTGAACAGAGTAGCGCAGAGTGAACGGAGTAGCGGAGAGTGAACGGAGTAGCGGAGAGTGAACAGAGAAGCGGAGAGTGAACAGAGTAGCGGAGAGTGAACGGAGTAGCGGAGAGTGAACAGAGTAGCAGAGAGTGAACGCAGTGGCGGAGAGTGAACTGAGTAGCGGAGAGTGAACAGAGGAGCAGAGAGTGAACAGTGGCGGAGAGTGAACTGAGTAGCGGAGAGTGAACAGAGGAGCGGAGAGTGAACAGAGTAGCGGAGAGTGAACAGAGTAGCGGAGAGTGAACAGAGTAGCGGAGAGTGAACAGAGTAGCGGAGAGTGAACAGAGTAGCGGAGAGTGAACGGAGTAGCGGAGAGTGAACGGAGTAGCGGAGAGTGAACGGAGTAGCGGAGAGTGAACGGAGTAGCTGAGAGTGAACACAGTGGTGGAGAGTGAACGGAGTAGCGGAGAGTGAACGGAGTAGCGGAGAGTGAAAATAGTAGCGGAGAGTGAAAATAGTAGCGGAGAGTGAACGGAGTAGCGGAGAGTGAACAGAGTAGCGGAGAGTGAACGGAGTAGCGGAGAGTGAACAGAGTAGCGGAGAGTGAACAGAGTAGCGGAGAGTGAACAGAGTAGCGGAGAGTGAACAGAGTAGCGGAGAGTGAACTGAGTAGCGGAGAGTGAACGGAGTAGCGGAGAGTGAACGGAGTAGCTGAGAGTGAACGGAGTAGCTGAGATTGAACGGAGTAGCTGAGAGTGAACGGAGTAGCGGAGAGTGAACGGAGTAGCGGAGAGTGAACGGAGTAGCGGAGAGTGAAAAGAGTAGCGGAGAGTGAAAAGAGTAGCGGAGAGTGAACAGAGTAGCGGAGAGTGAACAGAGTAGCGGAGAGTGAACAGAGTAGCGGAGAGTGAACAAAAAGCGCTGGATTTACTAGCCATCCTTTAGTCTGGCAAGCTCTCCTCTCCACTTGAATGTCCTTTCTCCAATGCCATTCGGGGGCAGAGCCACTGCCCTACTGTTGTTGCCCCTTGCTGTCCTGGTACAATGGGAGTTGTGGGCTAAACTCTGCCCAGTGTGGTCGTGGTTGATTGGTGTTCCTTTTGGTCTGGTGCAAAGTGGGTGGAATTACTTCCTGCCTGGTGGGCCCTCTCCCATGTCACATTCTGATAGGGCCACAGTATTTCTGAACCCCCCACTGTTAGCCCGTAGGTTTTACACTGATATATTATTGTGTTGGGGGACAAGAGTCTGTCCTGTCTTAATTGTTTATGTTGCATTAGTTTGTGAATGAAAAAAAAGCTCAGTTAAACCTTTGAATCCAGGGAATCCTCTTTCTAGTAAGAGAGAGTATGTCCTGCTACCGGCATCGGATATTTGTCCAAAACTTGCCAAAATACTGTATGTTATTGTGTATGTATGTTATGATCCGAAGACACGAAACAGATTGTTAACCCGTCCTAAGTAAAAGACGGCAGACAAGAAAAACATGTCAGCTATGCCCAGTGAACCCATAGTTATGTCTGATGTCTGCTGGAATTAATTTACACTTGAAACAGACACTTGTGAAAACTACTAGATGTAAATTTTGCAATGCAATTTTTTAAGGGGTGACAGTAGTATGCAAACTAGTTACTGCTGGCTAGCTAATTTATCTAACGCTAGCTAAGTTGGCAACTCTTTAACTTTCCTTTCTAAAGTTAGGAAAAACAAGCCTCATGACTGCCTAGCACAAATTACTTGTGGCTGTCCCTTTCCGAAGTTCTCCTGGCTGTGTTTTTTTTTGCTACTCTTTCCCAACTGAAGTAAAAGTCCTTAAAGTTTATTCTGTTAATTCGTGCTAATGTCATTCTTTGGTGTTTAATAAAAAGCCTGGACACAGGTCCAACTTATCCGAGCCGTATATATCCACTGTCTTAATAACTCTGATATTAGACTGGGCTGATTGTGTCCGTACATTAAATTCCTCCCTTGGTGGCCATTTTGTTTTACTCAATAGCTAGGTCATATGCAGCATTGGTGTATGTATTGGATATAATTGAGTCGTTGCTGCCAGCTAAATCCACTGTGCAGAACTGGAGATGTTATAATAGAACCAAGAAAAATGTCCATGGGCCTTTACAGCATGTCTGTACAGAATGTGGGTACTCATTTGTATTCGGACTGAGGCCCTAAATGTTCCCCTCCTCTATTCAGTCATAGTCGATGATTATAATAGAAGCTGTCTCCATCAGTGCATAAATCCATCTGAATCACACCTTATCTCCGACAGGTAGCCAGCAGTATTTACCCATGAAATGTAGACCGGGTTCTTCTGCTGGCAACGGGACGGCACTGTATATGCGTGGTATAATTCATGGAACCTTAGTCTGAAGACATGCTCGGCCTGAGATGCTTTCACATTGGTATGAGATTCTTACCTGTGAGGACTACATTAGTCTACTGCCTGACTGGTTACAACCATGATGGAACGTGGACGCTGCGGAGTGAAGCTCCTATCTCCTTCTCTTTTTTCTCTTTCTTTCTCTCACTCTCTCTCTCACACACGCACAGACACACACACGTGTGTGTAGGGTGTATGTTTAGTGTAGATGTGTCTGTAGGGTGTGTGTTTAGTGTAGATGTGTGTGTAGGGTGTGTGTTTAGTGTAGATGTGTCCGTAGGGTGTGGGTTTAGTGTAGATGTGTGTGTAGGGTGTGTGTTTAGTGTAGATGTGTCCGTAGGGTGTGGGTTTAGTGTACATGTGTGGGTTTAGTGTAGATGTGTGTGTTTAGTGTACATGTGTGTGTAGGGTTTGTGTTTAGTGTAGATGTGTCTGTAGGGTGTGGGTTTAGTGTAGATGTGTGGGAAGGGTGTGGGTTTAGTGTAGATGTGTGTGTAGGGTGTGTGTTTAGTGTACATGTGTGTGTAGGGTGTGTGTTTAGTGTAGATGTGTCTGTAGGGTGTGGGTTTAGGGTAGGGTGTGTAAAGCTGTATGTGTAATCTAGGGTCGTTTTTGAATGTAGGGGTGTGTACAGGTCTGTGTTCAGGGTCTAATATTAGCACTAGCCACTCTCCAGATGCGGGTATATTGTGTCTTTGGCTAGTAGCTACATTATGGAGAGTACACGCCACATGGGGTGTGTAAAATAAAGCTCTAGAGAAGCTGCTGGTCTGCTGTCACCTCAATCTGCTGGATCTGCCGCCGTGCATTTGTTGTGCTCGTGCACTGGATCGCCGTATGGGGGGATGGGGGGGGTTGTGTGTTAGGGCAATTCTGTCACTGACAGGAGCCCTCAAAAAGTAAACACTAGGCAAAAAAGACATGAAATTATTAGCCTATAATTCCCTTTTTCTTTTTTTGCAAGAATTTAACACGGAGAGAGCCTCTGTTTTGCGCATTGCGCACCCCCCCCCCTCCACATGAAATGGTTTGGTCCAGATCCAAAACCTGGCGCGAACAGTAATTGCTCGCGCAGTGAATTGGGAGTGAGTGCGCGCGGACTGCTGAGGTAAAATCAGAGATGTTTCTGAAGGAAAATCTGGTTTCCAAAAACGGAAAGAAAGAAACGGAAGACAGAGAACAAAAAACCGACATACATGTTAACGGTATGTTACCCGGTTTTTATAAAAGAATGGTAGGTTAGTCCGTCAGTTGTGGAAATTACCAATTAGTTCAGTCCATACTATGAGATAATAGGCTACCTTTGTTCCACCAACGTTAGTTAATATCTACACAGAAAATTCGTTGTGTTTACATTTCATTTCGTCGACATTTCATTTATCCAGGCAAACCTTTAGTAAACTATTGATACTAAATCAGTTGCCCCTGCCTGCTGCCAAGCCCAACAGATGCAGCTTCAGGCCCACCAGGTCTGTCTGCCCATCTCCAAACCCCTGAACCAGTCCTGTCTGTCTATTGCCATACCCCAGAACCAGTCCTGTCCTGAACCTGTCCTGTCTGTCTATTGCCATACCCCAGAACCAGTCCTGTCCTGAACCAGTCCTGTTTGTCCATCTCCATACCCCAGAACCAGTCCTGTCCTGAACCAGTCCTGTCTGCCGATCTCCACACCCCTGAACCAGCCCGTCTGCCGATCTCCAAACCCCTGAACCAGCTTTACTCCCAACTGAAGAGGTGAGAAGAATTGTGTTGAATGACATGTCAGTTCGCATAATTGCAGGGCGTCTGTGGTAATTCTTTTTGATAGTAAAAACAAACACTGATTATTTTCCCACATTATTATCATTATATGAAACAAAGGCATCCTTAAGTCTGTACCCGACGCTGGTCATTTTGATGCATTGATAGTGACAGGCAACATTACAACCCCCACCCACAATAAAACTGTAGAGTAGGTGTGTGTATAGGGCTGTGTATTTAGTGTAGGTGTGTGTGTTTAGGGCTGTGTGTTTAGTGTAGGTGTGTATTTAGGGCTGTGTGTTTAGTGTAGATGTGTATTTAGGGCTGTGTGTTTAGTGTAGGTGTGTGTTTAGGGCTGTGTGTTTAGTGTAGGGCTGTGTGGGGCTACAGGTGTGGGGCTGTATTGCAGAGTGTGCTCGGTACATCTGAAAACTCTGGACTGTCACCAGGCTATGTGGCCCGATACATCTGAAACCTCTGGACTGTCACCAGGCTATGTGGGCCGGTACATCTGAAAACTCTGGACTGTCACCAGGCTATGTGAAACCTCTGGACTGTCACCAGGCTATGTGGGCCGGTACATCTGAAACATCTGGACTGTCACCAGGCTATGTGAAACCTTTGTACTGTCACCAGGCTATGTGGGCCGGTACATCTGAAACCTCTGGACTGTCACCAGGCTATGTGGGCCGGTACATCTGAAACCTCTGGACTGTCACCAGGCTATGTGAAACCTCTGGACTGTCACCAGGATATGTGGGCCGGTACATCTGAAACCTCTGGACTGTCACCAGGCTATGTGAAACCTCTGTACTGTCACCAGGCTATGTGGGCCGGTACATCTGAAACCTCTGGACTGTCACCAGGCTATGTGGGCCGGTACATCTGAAACCTCTGGACTGTCACCAGGCTATGTGGGCCGGTGGTTCTTCACCTGGCTGATGGATGTGGGTCTGTTTGAAGTCCGGGAGAATGAGAGCCATTCATCCCCCTACACACAACCTTATTCCTCTCATACACACACCCCTCTACCTGTCATACAACCTCACTCCCACCCCCTTACCTGTCATACACCCCCACCCCTTTACCTGTCAAACACCCCACACCCACCCCCTTACCTGTCATATAAACCCTCCACACACACTCTGTTAACAACCGAAATGCTACACTGCCTCCGCACATAGTGGGCTGTGTGTGTGGAGCACAGGAAGAGCAAAACGGTCAAATAATATTAGGGGGGTGTTTGGAGTTGAGGAGGAAGAGGTTCATAATGTCTGTAACCAACAGGACCCTGCTCAGCATCTACCCAAAAGCCAGAAGACTGTTCAACAACACGACCATGTGATTATAAAGTAGCATGTGACCGGTACAGTTCCATCTGATGTAGTATGAAGAGGACCAATGTCAGAGAAACAGTTTGTGAAGATATTTAGATATTCAATGGTCAGGTACAGCTACTATGTTCAGGACAGTGGTACTGAATGTATCAGGTTGGGGTGGTAGAGAAGCTTAGTGATAAAATGCATTTGGATGCATTTGTCTAACCTCTGGGCCAACGGTGAAAAACCTGTTTTTGTCTGTTTTGTTTGTCATTCTGTCTGTTTTGTTTGTCATTCTGTAATGTTCTGTTTGTTTTTCTGTCTGTACTTGTTGTCGTTCTGTCTGTTCCGTTTGTTATTCTGTCGGTTCTGTTTGTCATTCTGTCTGTTTTGTTTGTCTTTCTGTCTGTTCTGTTTTTTCTGTTTGCCATTCTGTCTGTTTTGTTTGTCTTTATGTCCCTGAGCAAAAATAAAATAACAATAAAAACAAATATATCTGTTCATTCCGGTATGTTCCTCCATCGAGCATGCCTGTGAATAATGAGGGTATAAGTTACTCTGCCCATGTTGGTGATATCAGAGAGATCAGCTGCTGACAGACCTGAGGCCTGTTCCTGTTCCCTCTCACCAAGCCTTACCAGTTAGATTACTACCCTGGAATGTGGCCCGGAACACACAGACAGACAGACACACACACAGACAGACTGACAGACAGACACACACACACAGACAGAATTGATACACACCTGGTGTTGCATGTAACATACACCGCATCACATGAGCTTCATATGTCCATCAATCTTGCCTCTCTTATTTTTTTTGCCTCTGTTTTAACCCCAACTCTTCTTAATTCTGTCAAAATGTCCTGCTTTACTCCCGCGGAACCCAGATTTTTCTCTTTGTCTTTAAGTTTCTTATTCTAAGTACCTGTTGTCACCCTCCCTCTCTCTTTCTACTAGCCCGGCTATCCTTTCGTTAAGCCTCTGTCCTCCCCATGAATGACAGGAAACAGCCATCCACTCGTCTCCCAGCTGGTAAAGAAAATAGGGGGTGATTTAACATGGGAACGAGGCACCAGGCATTTCCCTTGATTCTTCTGCTTTGTATTTGTCTCCTCTGTCTGATGAATTGGGCTCAGAGTCCATTCTCACACCTTCATATGTGTCCCGGTATTTCAGCGTATTTAAATACCCCTGGGTGAGGTGCCTCAGAGCCGATAGCTTTATTCCCTAATGATTCGCTGTTTATGGAGAGTTACATGGCATTTGTTCACCTTATCTACAGCATCTGAATGTCTACTCAGAATCTGTGGTGTCTCCTCAGGTTTAAGTATTCTACTGGTCGCAATAATGTTTGGCAATTTTCACAATTCTTAAAAATGAAGAGATGTTAAGTGTAGGGTCAAGCTCAGATGAAGACCCTGAAGGAACATATTAGCTTAGCCTCTAAGGAGTGTATTTTAGGTTCTGAGTTAGATGTTTTCAGAGATGAGATTGGAACTGGAAATACAAACTTCACACATACAGGCAAAATATTCTTTCAAAATCTCTAGTCACTGGATATATATATATTCATTCATAACCCCACATTTATAACCCCACATGCATAACCCCACATTTATAACCCCACATTCATAACCCCACATTTATAACCCCACATTTATAACCCCACATGCATAACCCCACATGCATAACCCCACATTTATAACCCCACATGCATAACCCCACATTCATAACCCCACATTTATAACCCCACATTCATAACCCCACATTCATAACCCCACATTCATAACCCCACATTTATAGCCCTACATTTATAACCCCACATTCATAACCCCACATTCATATCCCCACATTATTTTTATTTTTGTGTTGTGTCAGATTACGTTCATGTTTCAGTATTGTGTTTGTTTAAATGGTTCCCAATGAGTTGGCATTTCTGTGTGTTATGGCACGCTTATGTAGCATCATGTACCAATTATGTTTTAACTGGTTGACATATATCTGTCATGACAGTGTTATGACAATGTTATAACAGGTTATGACTAGTTAGTTGTGATTGTACAAAGCTGTAGTCAAGACAAAGAATATACATGGTGATTTATACATGATTCCATGTGTTTAATATTTTTTATGTCCTCACTATTATTCCTCAATGTGGAAAATAGGAGAAATAGAAGAAATACCCGTAATTGAGAAGGTGGGTTCAAAGAATGCTCCAACAAAGTGTGAGAATGGTCATATTAATAATATTCTGGTCAGGCTTCTCTACGGAAATAATATTTCTCAGCTAACTGGCAGTTCTGAAGTCAGAATGTTGGGTGCAGTGAAGAGCATGTGCCCAGGCCTTTGGCCACTTCTGCACAGACCAAGTTATTAAACTTTCCAATACTGCTTCCTGCGGGTTCAAATTGTCTCCTGGTTTAATCGCCTCAGCTTGGCACACACACTAACACACTAACATCTTACTATAATAGCCAGTATTAGCAGTGACAGTAACCCACCTCCATTGTGGATACAATATCCATCAGCTTCTCTGTGTCCTCCACCCTCCACACTGTCCCCTGGGGTAACCAGAGCCCCTAGACACTTTCTCCAACTGGCACAGACTAGCTAAACTCCAGAGCTCCCTGATTAGATTTGACTACTCCAATTGAATCTCGAAGTGGAAGAAACCCCCTTGAACACATCCACTCAAACACACACACACACACACAGGCGTTAGCGTGTTTGTCAGTGAAACCGCACTTAGTTGTCTTGTTTTCACTGTGACCCTTGGTCTCTGTAAAAGCTGCTAATAGGAGCAAATTACTGCCAACAACTTGGAAATATCAAGTGGCTGACTGCTCAAACATAATGCTGTTAGCTGCCGGCCAATGTAATTACAGCCCTGAGAGAGTGGCGGGAGGCAGGGCATTTGAGGCCTGGAGAGGAAGGAGGGAGAGTGGGGACACAGCCCCCAGGAGGTAGGTGGGCAGGGTTTGGAAGGGCGCTACCTGACATTTTTGTCTGCTACTGTTAGTGTAATGTAATTTGTAGATCAGTGAGGGGTAGAGAGGTCCCCTGTACCGCCCCCCCACCTGCCTATTTCACCCCTGTACTGCCCCCCCACCTGCCTATTTCACCCCTGTACTGCCCTCCATGCCTGCCTATTTCACCCCTGTACTGCCCCCCCACCTGCCTATTTCACCCCTGTACTGCCCTCCATGCCTGCCTATTTCACCCCTGTACTGCCCCCCACCTGCCTATTTCACCCCTGTACTGCCCTCCATGCCTGCCTATTTCACCCCTGTACTGCCCCCCACCTGCCTATTTCACCCCTGTACTGCCCCCTCCAGCCTGCCTATTTCACCCCTGTACTGCCCCCCACCTGCTTATTTCACCCCTGTACTGCCCCCCCCACCTGCCTATTTCACCCCTGTACTGCCCCCCCCACCTGCCTATTTCACCCCTGTACTGCCCTCCAGCCTGCCTATTTCACCCCTGTACTGCCCTCCAGCCTGCCTATTTCACCCCTGTACTGCCCCCCCACCTGCCTATTTCACCCCTGTACTGCCCTCCAGCCTGCCTATTTCACCCCTGTACTGCCCTCCCCCCACCTGCCTATTTCACCCCTGTACTGCCCTCCAGCCTGCCTATTTCACCCCTGTACTGCCCCCCCGACCTGCCTATTTCACCCCTGTACTGCCCTCCAGCCTGCCTATTTCACCCCTGTACTGCCCTCCCCCCACCTGCCTATTTCACCCCTGTACTGCCCTCCAGCCTGCCTATTTCACCCCCATCAACATAGTCTTTTCGCTTCCTGGGCATCACCAGCTCCCAAAAGTACTAACCGCCAAAGTACATGATGTTTAATGCCTACACAGCCATCATTGAGTCCATCCTGACCTCCTCCATCACTGTCTGGTACGCTGCAGCCACTGTCAAAGATACAGACACAGTGCAACACATCATCCACTCTGCGGAACGGACCATTGGTTGTAAGCTGCCGTCCCTCAATGATCTGTTCAAAGCCAGGTCACTGAGGCGGGCAGCAAAGATTGAGGCAGACCTGAGGCAGTGTATATAACTAGATTTTGCTTTTTTGCACAATTTGATACTTATCATTACTTATGCCAACTAGGCATGGTCTCATGTCATCACTGTTCGTATTGTGTGTTTTTGCTCTGTTTGCACTGTTTTGTGTTGTACGTCCCGAATTGTATCGAATCGAATTGTATCGAATCGTGAGAACCATATCATCCCGCTCCTTTTCCTGATACATTGGAATCAGCCGACCAGATATCAACAAAAGCAAACAATAAATTGAGAGTATTTGTAAATACCAAATTGTTGACTGAAATGTTGAACAAAATGCTATCTATTTGTATATACACAAGTCAAATGTACGAGAGTGTATTTAAGTAAATGTATCTCCTAATACATTTCACTATGAATACTTGAAACAAAGTAAAAACAATGACTGGTCCAGTGCACTTCAGTCTGTGACTCCTGGAGGACACTGGCCATTAGGACCCCTCCAGAGTGTCAGGTGATGCTGTAATCATGTTAGATTCCAGCTGAGCTTGTTTGACATCTTCTTGTTGGGCTGTCTGAGAGTCATTGATGTGTCAGTGACTTCCGGGTCAGTTGTGTCAGTAATTGCACGGCTCTCAGCCCGCTGGGTCAACTTTGTTTGACATCTGGAAACATAGAAAAAAGTCAGTAACTCAAACCAGGCTTGTTAATCGACGCTAATGCAAGTTTGATGTAGTCATATTTCTCTCTCTCTCTTTCTCTCTCTTTCCCTGTCTTTCTCCCCCTTCGCCACTTCCTCTGTCGTCCCCCCCTCCCCTCTCTGTCTCCCGGTGGTACTCTGTCCTCTTGGCTACATTACACCCCCTAGTACCCCCCAGGCATCCCAAACCTCATTTACACAGATCTGTTTAGCCAGCACAGGAAGCAACTCTCGCCCTTAACAAAATTAGTGGCCCATACAGCGAATGGGCCGCGAGGCTAATCTGCAGGGACCAATCACAGAGGGTCAAGGCCGTACCACTTTCTGCCTAAGTGCTGAACCCCAGCCCGTTCCACCTCAACACCCCCTTGGCATGAGAATTAGACTGGTCCGAAAAGCTCACCTTTAACCAGGGAGACAGTAATAAAATCCATTACAGGGTTTCACTGTTGGTTTATTCCACCTGCATGTTGATGACGATAATGGTTCTGATAAGGAGGCTAATGATGGAGATGTAAATGCACTGAGTGCTGATCTAACAGACTTTTCTCTGATTACTATCGCAGCACCGGCGCCTTAGTCATTTGCCTCTGAAGTTTGACCCATCACTCTGTTTCCTCTCATTTTTTTATCCTCCGTTCATCCCTCCAACCAGCTAGCGTTTCTTTTCCGTGAGGGCTTCTCTCGGGCCCTTTGTCCAAGATGACGGTCTGAGAACGCTCGGCTCATTTTGACTTCAGCACAAAGTCACAGAGTCTTAAGTCAGTCAGTCGAGGGGCTAATGGCCACGACCTCCACCTAGCTATCTCTGTAGGTCTGGAACTGTGTGGTGAAAATAGATAGCCGAGCAATGCATTTGGCTCCCATTGATTCTTGTTTAATATTCCAGTGTTGTGTGCGGATCTCAAGAGGAGCTTACGCAGCCCCCCTCCTTCTGCCCCCCCACACACACACACACACTTCCATCCCATCTCAAATATGTTTCTGTATGCGTCAGGGGCTTTGGAGGAGAGCTCTGTGCGATACCTCCCTCTCCTCCGTCATTTCAATCACCTCTCTCTCCATGCCCTCTGCACAGGTAATTAACTTCTCCTCTCTTCCCACATCCATACCACCACATCTATACCACCACATCCGTACCACCACATCCGTACCCCCACATTCGTACCCCCACATCTGTACCCCCACATCTGTACCCCCACATCTGTACCCCCACATCCGTACCCCCTCATTTGTTTAAACATTTAAAAAAAAATTTAAATATGGTTGTTTAAATGTAATGTTCTATGCTGTGTACCGTGGTGTAGAACTGTGCAAATAGATACAAATGAAAATGACAAGGGAAAATAGCTAAAGAGACATAAATACATTTTAGGAGCAGTGGCTTCAATATAGCCAGGTCAATCTCAGTCTGTATATAATAAAAAGAAAGTATCCAGTTATTTTGCCACTGTTGAGGGCCAGGTAGCTTTCCAATTTGCTTTGTTTTCATATTATTTGGTTGGGTCTGTGTTGCTCACCTGGGGCTCTGTGAGTGCAGGTCCTACAGAAAGTGGGTTTGCTAATGTGGGTTTTAGGTCAGCTGGTTTGGTGGGTCTTTATTTGTCTGTTCTGGTGTGGGTTGTTCACTTACACTTTTTCATTTAGTTGGTGGGCTAAGGAGGGTAAATGCTGCGCTTTTATATAGTGCTTTTATATAAATTCATACACTGACGACCGCATCTACCATGCAAGGAGCAGCTGGGGTTAGGTGTCTTGCTCATGGACACCTCGACAATTTCCCAGGAGGAACCGGGGATCGAACCACCAACCTTCCGATTGATAGACAACCGACTGAGCCACTGCCGCCCCAGGGTGTGTGATTTAACCCCCAGGGTGTGTGATTTCGTCTTTATCTTATTCTGTATCTCAATGACTCTTTCAGTCTCTAATACTCACTGTGTCTGTCTGATTTTGTATCTCAGTCTCTCTCTGAATGTTTTTTTCTGAATGTCTCTCTCTCTCTCTCTATTTGTCCTCCACCCTGTGTTAATTATCTAAAAAGAAGTTGTGTGATAAAGACTTTAATCCCAGATGCCCTCTCATCTCCATGTCTCTTCCACTTCTCATTTTTCTGTGTTGCAGCTCGTTGTCTTTACTTAACCCCTCATTCTCCTCTTTCATTAGTTAAAAAGGTATTAAATAGCTTAGTAATGCACCAGTAACCGATCCCCACGATGTCAATGGGAAGAAATAAAACATATGTCATCCTCCCCTTGAGCAAAGCACTTAACCTGCTCTGCATCTACTAAATTACTTTAAATATGAAAACGTCCACTCTGGGACAATAGCCACAGATGTATTTAAAGAGCCTTTAATGTTGAAAGAGCTGCAATAACAGCTAACATGATAAAATATAAGATAACTGGAGGAATAAGTATACATTGCAAATGTAATTTATTGTACTTACTTATGCTGCCTAATTTATATATTACGAATACCGATATTGCAGGTCTTAAAGTTGTAGGTAAGTACAATTTCAAAGCCAGTCCTCTTCTATTTTCTCTCCTGTTTCTCATCTTCTCTCTCTTCATTTCTCCTGTTCTCTTTTCTGTCCACTTTCTCCACTTCTCTCTCTCTCGTCTCTCTGCTCTTTTCTCTCTTCTTGTCTTTCCTCTGTCCTCTCTGCATTATATTTTCTCTCCTGTTCTCTGTGCTCTTCTGTATCCTGTTTCTGAGACAAAGCCATGCAGATCTTTCCTTTTCTTTTACCTATAGTGGGCAGACAAAGGAGTTTCACACACCCTTCATACAGATCTCAGCCTCCCGAAGTGTCCGCAGATCAGTGCTGTAACGTCTGGCTCACTGGTTTCCACCTGATATACAGCCTAGCCAGGGACATGATACAGAAATTAACCCCTGCACATTATAGTCTACCCCCTTAGGCACTTTATAATCTGAAACTATTACTGTAGTAATATGGCAGTAGATTCAGCTTTCCCTCTTATAGGATTGCTGGAATTACCGCTGTGGTGTTTTTTATCTGTCCATTCAGAACCAAGTTACTAGGGGGTTACTTCTGGACTGGGCTGTACCGGCACACATGTAGTATTGTGATCTGATCTGGACTCGGCTGTACCGGCACACATGTAGTATTGTGATCTGATCTGGACTGGGCTGAACCAGCACACATTTAGTATTGTGATCTGGACTGGGCTGTACTGGCACACATGTAGTATTGTGATCTGATCTGGACTGGGCTGTACCGGTTCACATGTAGTATTGTGATCTGATCTGGACTGGGCTGTACCGGCACACATGTAGTATTGTGATCTGATCTGGACTGGGCTGTACCGGTTCACACGTAGTATTGTGATCTGGACTGGGCTGTACTGGCACACATGTAGTATTGTGATCTGATCTGGACTGGGCTGTACTGGCACACATGTAGTAGTGTGATCTGGACTGGACTGTAACGACACGTATTATGACATTGCTCTGGCCATATTGTTTTAGTGAGATTGTATATGCAGGTTAAAGGTATTTCCTTACTGTAGCTCGGTCTGTGTCTTACTGTAGCTGTCTGTGGCTTGCTGTAGCTCTGTTTATTGCTTACAGTAGATCTGTCTGTGTCTTACTGTAGCTGTATGTGGCTTGCTGTAGCTCTGTTTGTGGCTTTTTGTAGCTCTGTCTGTGACTGACTGTAGCAGTGGACATTGGAGTGGCAGAGTGGAAAAGATGATGGAGGAGTTATGTTGTCTGGCTACCCAAACTGAAGACCTCCAAGACTATTTCCAAACCTTCTGATTGGTCTTAGAAGTCGATGTGTTGGCCCAGAACCTGAACTCACAAAGGAGAGTTTCAGACTGAAATCTTTAGCGAAGGTCAGTGGAAATCTTCAGTTTGAGTCATCAGTCAGAGGGTAAAGACAACTTCAGTTTGAGTCGTCAGGCATTGGGGTAAGCTCTGGTTCTGGTCCTTCAGCTTCTTACTCCATCACTATGTCTGACTTAAACTCTGTGTTCTGTCACCACCTTACTTCACCACTATGTCTGACTTAAACCCTGTGACCTATCACCTCCTTACTTCACCACTATGTCTGACTTAAACCCTGTGTGCTGTCACCTCCTTACTTCAACACTATGTCTGACTTAAACTCTGTGTTCTGTCACCTCCTTTCATCACCAGCATGTCTGACTTAAACTCTGTTTTTCCTTTCCAAGCATCTCTCTTCCCCCCCTTCAAACACGTAAAAACGAGCATATGCTGGCGATGTCACTTTACTTTCTGAGATAAAATAGTTATCTCCATGTTATCTGTATCTGTTCCCCCATGACATTTATCTCCGTATTCACTGAATCTGTTCCCCACAGTTAATCAGCCCACCTCTACAGCCACAAATAAGAAGCTCAAACTAAAACTCTGTATCTTAGTTAGCTTTACAACGACCTGAGCGAGCACACAAATGACACTCCATACAGTTGCATAAACCCACCAGCTCCCCTATATACAAGCATAAGCACCAGCAGGTATGTTAGAGACTCTCACTTCATATCTCTCTCTTTCTCTCTCTCTCTCTCTCTCTATATGCTCCTTTGTTCGGCCCTATATTTTCATCCTCTACCTGCCGATATCGTCCTGGTGTTCCCCAGGTTGATTTACCATGTGGTTCTATGGCTGGTGTTCCTCATGTTGGTTTGCCATGTGATTCTATTACTGGTGTGCCACAGGTTGATTTACTGTGTGGTTTTATTACTGGTATTCTACAGATGTATCTACTGTGTGATTCTGTGTCAGCTGTACAGTCTCTGTGTGTGCTCTTTACAGCCTGTGTTTTTTTTGCGTTATCGTTTGTTCTGTTTGTGTTACTGAGTCACCATGTGTGTGGTCTTAGAGTCAAAGTGATGAAGGGATAAAAGAAGGGAGACCAGATAGAGTTAGGTTATAGATCTCCTTCCTGTCCCCTGGGGTGTGTTTGCTTGTTTCTAACAGACCGACAGACATTTGGCCCTGGGAAAGTGATGGCTTATGGGTAATGCTGTTACATGTACATTACCTGTAGTGTGAGAAAAGTGGTTTGCACAACCCAATCCAAACTAACGCAGCTTCCATGGATTGGTGATAAAGACTATGAAATCATGAGACCTTTGCCCTCTGACCTTAGTCTGATATCCATCCATGAGAGGACATGGAGATAGAGATCTGACAGGTCACAGTACCAGAAGATTGCAGTGGTTAGTTATCATGGTTGGCGTCATGGTAAGTTAATCAGTCAAAGGCAGAAACGGTAATATAAGGTGACTGTAGTAGTTTCAGTTGTCTTTAGACATTAGGCAAAATATAACAAAAACAGTAGCCTGTCTTATGATTCGTCGTGTCCTGGTAGGGTTCTGAACTAAATACTGTATGATGCCTGTTTGTTAATATTCAGAGCATGTAACACATGAACACAGTCAAATGCAACAAACTGTCACTATCGATCTTTAGAACGGTTCTCTGAAATGCAACGTTCTATTTAACTGTTCTACCTTTAATCACATCGTCATGTTTTGGACTAATCCAGTCTTGACGACTGACAGGCAGTAAATGAATTGTTAAACAACCTGAAGGGTTTCTGAGGACTTTGTCTTTGCACAACAGTGTTACTGGTCACAATGATTGATGAGTCGGCTGCCCTCCTTTGGGAGAGTCGGAACACAACATTTCTGGGAGGAAACGGGGGAATTTCTCCTTTGCGGTGGGACTGGGAAAGGTAAATGTAACGGGAAAAGAGGGTCTGTGATGGTATCTGGTGGGATGTCCAGTAAGTGACAGTGTCACAGTGGGACAGAGATAACCTTGCTGTCTAAAAGCCTCCTCTATCAGTTAGAAATTCAATTTATTAAATTAAGAAGCACCTTCCCCCCCTCCCGTAACATCGGATCCCCAGCCGATAAACATGAATATTAATTACAGAGTGCAATTACCGTTTGATGGATGCCAATTAGACTAAAATACATTAGTGGTTTACAGTAACACTGTTCTCCGGCTGGACAGAGTGAGAGAGGTACTGGTTTGGCCGAGT